>PVHX01007236.1:0-93061 GCA_004024805.1 Geosciurus inauris | reverse complement strand
AACAGAAAAAAAACAAATTTTCAGAAGCTGTACACACTATTCACTGAAAATATTTGTTGAGGCAAATAGAAAAAAAAATTGTTACAATCATAATTTTTCTAACTTTGCACAAAATTATAAGCAGATTACATTCTTCATATTAAACATCTTTATATGCACTTTCAATGAACAGTATATATATATATATATATATATATAATATATATATTTATATATTTTTTTTATCAACCATCTTTACTATACTCATTCCCCTTTCCTGCCCCCCACCTCCCCCATGTCGTGTCCAGTGTTTCTCTATTTCTCTTATGTTTCCCATTCCCACCTCCCTTATTCATCAGCATCCACTAATCATGCTAAGTGAAGTAAGCCAATTCCATTGGCTTTTAAAAACTTTCTCAGCTCCCTTCCCTGCCGATAGGTGGATTTGTATGATGTTTGAGGTTAGCTCCAGTCTGGTGGATGCCAGATCAGTTGGCTGGGCAAGCCTATAACAAGATGCCTTTACACCCTCTTCCAGCCTTCCTACCCATCATAGTGGGCTCCTTCGGTCCTGCCCACTGCAGGACTCATTGAGCTGGACAGACCTTGGTCTTCTCCAGTTTCTCCAATCTGTGCCTTCCACACACCCAGAATGCCCCCAGTCTCTGGCTTTCCACAGGCTTGCCAGGCCCAAAGTGGTCCACGCAATCTCAATTGCAATCTGACAGACTTGGGCTTCAGATTCCCCAGGCTATGCCTTGCTGCAGTCCTAAGCTCTCAATGCCATTTCAGCTTGCAGAGAGATCACCAGGGAAGCACTCACACAAGGGAGTGACCTTGCAAAGATGCACCCAGATGGCAGCCACTAGCATACCCAGCAGGAAGACCTTAGGTGCAACCAGACCTCTAGGTTCCCTGGCAATATATATCTACAGTTTTGTCCATGTCTTCAAACTGTGGCTGCCATGTCCTGAGATGGTAGCCATGGTGTGGCAGACCTGCAGGCCACTTGGCCCTAGACTCTCAGGCCCTGGCCAGTGTCCCGAGATGGCAGCAGTCACATGTAATCAAACCTGTGGGTACCCTGACAATGAACTTTATAGCACCAGTGGGTTGCAGGCTGCAGGATATGTGCCATCTGCAGGCTGTTTGCCAGGGGTCTACAGGCAAAAAAGAAGTGATTTTGGGAAACGATGGGCGATCCCAGGGGATAAACGGGAGAGTGGCAAACAGAAAGGGATTGGTGGGCAGCAATGTCTGCCATTCAGAGAAACAGTATTTCCTCTGCTTGAATCCTAGTCACTGAGTGACAAAGAATGCAGCCTCCCTCTAGTTTATCATCTTGGATCCCCTTGTGCTTAATAATTGTTTTGAGGATCAGTTGCAATAGTGTGCTGAAATTGTTTCAAACCAGGTTTCAAAAGCTGATTTTCAAGAAATTTTACAGCCTTGTTATTAAATAAATCTACTCTTAAATAATGTAAAATTAAATGATACTTTATTATTCTATACAACTATACAATAAAAGTATGGTCTTGGTTTTACTGATCACCAAGAATGTGATCAGTAGTGAACATGTCCATTTCAAAGGTGTATTCTGCTCTTTTGTTATGTTTACATTTGAAGCCTCCACAAACCACATCTCCAGGCAACTACTGGAACATTTTTTCTTTCATTATTTTATTCCAACATAATTATTGTGAGATTTATCCATGTTTATTTATTTCTGCATAATAGTCCCTTGTTGGAATATAGCAGTGCATTTTACCAAAATCACACCATGATGGACATTCGACTTACTTCTAGTTTTGATTTATTATGTTGAATACTATATTTCTGTGGTAGTAGAGGATGTAATAGTCCTGTTATGGACATACACTTTTTTCTGTCTTGAGTACATAAACTTGGAATAGAAAAATTTATATCATATAGTAGGTGTATGCTGAAATTCCTAATTGCTTAAACTATTTCCAAAGTGGTGTATCATTTTGCATTCTAATCAACAATGTATGAAAATTCCAAATCTTCCACAATCCTGCCAACACTCATATGGTCATTCTTTTTAATATGAACCATTCTAATATCTATGTGGTTGTATCCATCCAGGATTCAATTTACATTTCCCAAATGACTAATATTGCTGAGTATCTTTCCATTAGCTTATTTGGCAACTTTATTTCTTCTTTAGAGAAAAGTCCTTTCAAGTCTTTTATCCATTTTCTGTTAGGTTTTATAGTTTTAGTGATTGAGAATTCTATATATATTCTAGCTACATGTCCTTTATCAGATATATGTTTCATGAAGCTCCTTACATCATCTGTTTTGTCATTTCATTCTTACAATGCAATTTATTTTTTAAAATTTATTTTTATTTTTTAAAACAAAAGAGTTTATTTCAAGCCATAGTACAGATATGGAGCACAATTTTCCATTTCTCTGGTTGTAAACAGGATAGGGTCATATCATTTGTGTCTTCATACATGTACCTAGGGTAATGATGTCCACTCATTCTACAATCATGCCCCCTCCCTTCTGCTACCTTCCCTTTGCTCTATCCAAAGTTCCTCCATTACTCCCATTCTCCCCACCCCAACCCCATTATGCATCAGCATCCACTAATCAGTGAAAACATTTGGCCTTTGGTTTGGGGGGCATTGAGTTACTGCACTTAGCATGGTGTTCTCCAACTCCATCCATTTACCTGCAAATGCCATAATTTTATTCTCTTTTATTGCTGAGTAATATTCCATTGCATATCTATACTACAGTTTCTTTATTCATTCATCTATTGAAGGGCATCTAGATTGCTTCCACAGTTTAGCTATTATGAATTGTGCTGCTATAAACATTGAAGTGGCTGTGTTATGGTAGTATGCTGTTTTTAAGTCTTTAGGGTATAGGCCAAGGAATGGGATAGCTGGGTCAAATGGTGGTTCCATTCCAAGTTTTCTAAGGAATCTCCATACTGCTTTCCAGATTGATTGCACCAATTTGCAGTTCCACCAGCAATGTTTGAGTGTGCCTTTCCCCCCACATCCACACCAGCACTTATAATTGCTTGTATTTGTGATAAGTGCCATTCTGACTGAAGTGAGATGAAATCTTAGAGTAGTTTTGATTTGCATTTCTGTAAATGCTAGAGATGTTGAACATTTCTTCATTTATTTGTTTATTGATTGTATATCTTCTTCTGAGAAGTTTCTGTTCAGCACCTTAGCCCATTTATTGATTGGGTTGTTTGTTTGTTTCTGGTGTTAAGTTTTTGAGTTCTTTATATATCCTGGAGATTAGTGCTCTATCTGATATGCGTATGGCAAAAATTTGCTCCCAGAATGTAGGCTCTCTGTTCACCTCATTGATTGTTTTTTTTGTTGATAAGAAGATTTTAATTTTAATCCATCCCATTTATTGATTTTTAATTTTATTTCTTATGCTTTAGGAGTCTTGTTATAAAAGTCAGGGCCTAATCCAATGTGATAAAATTTTTGGTCTACTTTTTCCTCTATTAGGCACAATGTCTCTGGTCTAATCTGTAGGTCCTTGATCCACTTTGAGGTGGGTTTTGTGCATGGTAAGAGAAAGGGGTTTAGTTTCATTTTGGGCATATGGATTTCCAGTTTTCCCAGAACCATTTGTTGAAGAGGCTATCTTTTCCCAAGTGTATGTTTTTGGCATCTTTGTCTAGTATGAGATAACTGTATTTATATGGGTTTGTCTCTGTGTCTTCTATTGTGTACCATTGGTCAATGGTCTATTTTGGTGCCAATACCATGACATTATTGTTAATATAGCTTTATAATATAGTTTAAGTTCTGGTATTGTGATGCCTCCTGCTTCACTCTTCTTACTGAGGATTGCTTTGGCTGTTCGGAGTCTCTTATTTTTCCAATGAATTTCATTATTGCTTTTTCTAGTTCTATTAAGAATTTCATTGGGATTTTAATAGGAATTGCATTAAGTCTCTATAACAGTTTTGGTAATATGGCCATTTTGACAATATTAACTCTGCCAATTCAAGAGCATGGGAGATCTTTCCATCTTCTAAGGTCTTCTTCAATTTCTTTCTTTGGTTTCCTGTCATTTTCATTGTAGAGGTCTTTCACCTCTCTTGTTGGATTGATTCCCAAGTATTTAAAATTTTTTTGAAGCTATTATGAGTGAAATAGTTTTCCTGATTTCTCTTTTAGAGGATTCATCACTGATATATAGAAATGCATTTGAGTTATGGGTGTTGATTTTATATCCTCCTACTTTACTGAATTCATTTATTAATTCTAGAAGTTTTCTGATGGAATATTTTTGGATCCTCTAAGTATAGTATCATGTCATTGGGTAAATAATGATAACTTGAGTTTTTCTTTTGCTATTTGTATTCCTTTAATTTGTTTCATCTAATTGCTCTGGCTAGTGTTTCAAGGGCTATGTTGAATAGCAGTGGTGAAAGAGGTCATCCCTAACTTTTTCCTTTTTTAAAAGGGAATTCCTCCAATTTTTCTCCATTTAGGATGATGTTGGCCTTGAGTTTAGTATAGATTGTTTTCACAACATTGAAGTATGTTTCTACTATCCCTAGTTTTTCTACTGTTTTAAACATGAACGGGTGTTGTATTTTATCAAATGATTTCTCTGCATCAAATGATGAAATCACTTGATTGTTATCTTTAAGTCTATTGATGTGATTTATTATGTTGAGTGATTTTCATATGTTGAAAAAACCTTGCATCCCTGGAATGAACCCCAATTGATGATGGTTCACTATTTTTTAAATTTGTTTTTGTATGTTATTTGCCAAAATTTTATTGAAAATTTTTGCATCTATGTTCATCAGGGATATTGGTTTGAAATTTTCCTTCTTTGACGTGTCTTGGTCTGGTTTTGATATCAGGGTGATACTAGACTAGTAGAATGAGTTTGGAAGGGTTCCCTCCTTTTCTATTTCATGGAATAATTTGAGGAGTATTGAAGTTACTTCCTATTTGTAGGTCTTGTAGAACTTGGCTGAGGATTTGTCTGGTCCTGGGCTTGTCTTTGTTGGTAGGCTTTTGATGGCATCTTCTATTTCCTTGCTTGTAATTGATCTGTTTAAGTTGAATGTCCTTCTGGTTCAGTTTGGGTAGGTCATATGCCTCTAGAAATTTGCTGGTGTCTTCAGGGTTTTCTATTTTACTGTAATATAAATTTTCAAAATGGTTTCTAATTATCTGTATTTCAGTAGAATCTGTCATGACATTTCTTTTTTTATCACAAATTTTAGTAATTTGGATTTTCTCTCTCCTTTTTATTAGAGTGGCTAAGGGTTTATAAATTTCATTTATTTTTTCAAAGAACCAGCTTTTTGTTTTGGCAATTTTTTTTGTATTGTTTCTTTTGATTCAATTTTATTGATTTTAGCCCTGATTTTAATTATTTCCTGTCTTCTACTTCTTTTGGTGTTGGTAGTTTCTCTTTTTCTAGAGCTTTGAGATGTAGTGTCAAGTCATTTGTTGACTTTTTCTTCTTTTAATGAATGAGTTTAATGCAATGAACTTTCCTCTTAGCACTGCCTTCATTGTGTCCCAAAGAGTTTGTTATGTTGTTTTAGAATTCTCATTTATTTCCTTCCTGATGTATTTTGTTATCCATGCATCATTCAATAGAATATTATTGAGTTTCCATGTTTTGGAGTACCTTTTATTTTTTAATCTGTCATTAATTTCTAATTTCATTCCATTATGATCAGATAGAATGCAGGGTATTATCTTTATTTATTTATTTATTTTTGTATTTGTTAAGACTAGATTTGTGGCATAGAATATGATCTATTTTGGAGAAGGATCCATGTGCTGCTGAGAAAAAAGTGTATTCACTTGTGGAAAATGAAATATTCTATATATCTTTGTTGAGTCTAGATTATTTATTGCTTTATTGTTGTATTGTTTCTTTGTTTAGTTTTTGTTTGGAAGATCTATCCAGTTGTGAGTGGGTCCGTTAAAGTCATCCAGTATTTTTGTGTTGTGGTCTGTTTGGTTCTTGAAGTTGAGAAGTGTTTGTTCGACATATATAGATGCCCTATTGTTTGGGATATAGATATTTAAGATTATTATGTCTCATTGATGTATGATTCCCTTAAGCACTATGAAGTAACCTTCTTTGTCTATTTTCACTAACTTTGATTTGAAGTCCACTTTGTCTTATATGAGGATGACAACCTCTCCTTGGTTACATTGTCCATGTGAGTGATACGTTTTTTTCCCCATCTTTTCACTTTCAGTTTGTGGATGTCTTTTTCTATGAATCTTTTGGAGGCGGCATATTATTGGGTCTCTTTTTAAAATCTAATCTGCCAGTCTATGTCTTTTAATTGATGAGTTTAGGCCACTCACATTGATGCTTATTATTGAGACATGGTTTGTATTCCTAGTCATTTTGATTTATTTTTAATTTTTAACTTGACTAGGGTTCTCCTTTGATTGGCCTTTCTTTTAGTGTAGTTCTTCCCCTTGCAGGTTTTCATTGTTGTTTTTCATTTTCTCCTCATGGAATATTTTGCCAAGAATGTTCTGTAGTGCAGGCTTTCTTGTTGTAAATTCTTTTAACTTTTATCTTGGAAGGTTTTTATTTCATCATCAAATCTAAACTTAATTTTGCTGAATATAAGAATCTTGGCTGGCATTCATATGTGTTCCAAGTTTTCTAGTTTTGAGGGTCTGCGTTGAGAAGTGTGCAGAAATCATAATTGGTTTCTCCCTATATGTAATCTGATTCCTTTCTCTTGTGGCTTTTAAAATTTTTTTCTCCTTATTCTGTATACTAGGCATTTTCATTATGATGTGCCCTGGTGTAGATCTGTTGTGATTTTGTACATTTGGTGTTTTATAAACCTCTTGTATTTGATCATCCAATTTGTTCTTCATGTTTGGAAAATTTTCTGATATTATTTCATTGAATAGATTGTGTATTCCTTTGGTTTGAAATTCTATGCCTTCCTCTATCCTAATAATTCTTAAATTTGTTTCTTTCATGTTATCCCATAATTCTTGAATTTCTACTCATGGTTTTTTACCATCTTTACTGTGTGGTCAACTCTTCTTTCAAGATTAAATATTTTGTCTTCATTGTCTGAAGTTCTGTTTTCCAAGTGGTCTAATCTGTTGGTGATGCTTTCTATTGAGTTTTTAATTTGGTTTATTGTTTCTTTCATACCAAGGATTTTTGTTTGATTCTGTTTCAGAATCTCTATCTCCTTGTTGAAGTATTCTTTTGCTTCCTGTATTTGCCTATGTAGCTCTTTATCAAAATGATCTTTTGCTGTCTGTATTTGCTCTCTTATATCATCCTTTAATTTATAGATCATTTTAATTATGTACATCTTGAACTCTTCCTTGGTATTTCTTCTGCTGTGCTGATCATGGATTTTAATAATGTAGCATCTTGGTTTGAGGCATTTTCTTCCCTTGTTTTTTATGTTGTTCATGTGTCTTCCCTTCTGGCACTGTGAATTCAATGTGCTATAGTCTTTATGCTATACGCTTATAGATTCCTTGCAGTGTTCCAATACCTCTTCTTTAAGGGGAAGATCAATATTAACAGATCCCAATACAAACAATATGTAGCTTTAAAAAACAAGTATCTTCTAATTGTACATTCATGGCTTTGTCACAATATATAAAACTTATGAGTTCAATTAGCATCTACCATATATACAATCAGTTTGCAAAAGGTTCTACAGTTTCTGCTGGTCAACTAGTGAAAACCATGGGTGGGTTGTAGAATGAGATGTTAGGGAGGTATAAAGTGAGGATATTGAGATCTGTTAATATTGATCTCCCCCTTAAAGAAGACGTATTGTAACAATGCAGGGAATCTATAAGCCTATAGCATAAAGACTATAACACCTTGAATTCACAGTGCTAGAAGGGAAGACACATGAACAACATAAAAAACAAGGGAAGAAAATGCCCCAAACCAAGATGCTACATTATGAAAATCCATGGTCAGCACAGCAGAAAAATAAAGTAAACAGATCTTAGAAAGCATAAAAGAAGAATCCAAAAGAAGTTGGCTAGTAGTAGAAAAGTAGGTAGAAAGAGGTTTGGAAAGGACAAGTAAGGAGGAAGAAAATAGACTACAGCAAAAAAGGAGAATAAAAATTAAGAAAAATAAAAAATGTAAAGATAGATGATAGGAGACTATATAATACAAGCGTCATATACTAATCAGATATTCCAGTCCTCAGTAGCTTAATGCATGAAAAATACTTGGTTTCACATATGTTGGGGATTTGAGGATGTGAAAAGAGCAAGAAAAATAAAAGAGGAAAAAGAAAAGAAGAAAAAAAAAGATAATAGGAAAAAAAGTATCTCAAGGTAAATAAAAAGGATTGCTTCCCTTCTCATCTAGTAAGTGAGGTTGTCTGTTGTTTATGTGTATCACCCCCCTCAAGATGATGCAGGTTATTAGAGTCTGTGTATTGGTTTTAGAGGCAGAGCTTCTGAAGGTGGGGTTTAGCACTTGCCAATCCCTGTGGGAAGACTTCACTCTAAGGATCTCCTTGATTTGGGTGCCTGGACTTACCTCCTTATATCGCCTGTAGACCTCACAGTTCCTGGCATCTCATTTAGTCTCTAAACTGTGTCTCTCTCACCCCTCACTTTCTATTTCCCAATTGAGAACTTTTCACTCCAGAGAGATTGCAGAGAGTTGTTTTGTGCCAGGCATGTCGGGACCAGGCTTTGCAAGCTATGGACTGACCTCATAGCTGCAAGTGATATGCCAGTTGGTGGCTGCAGGGGAGAGAGGGGAGCTGGGGAACTATGAGTACCTTGATACTGCCCCTAGGCCCCAGCTGGTGTTCCAAGTTGGGAGATCCTCAACTAAAGATGCTGATTGCTGTATTGAAGATACTCCAAGATGGTGATGAAGGTGTCCCACAATGTAGATGTCTGCTTTTAGAGATAGGGTGTTGGGCCTGGTGGGGCAGTGGAGTTGGGTGACATGTTCAGTGATGCAAGTAGGAGGCTGTCTCCAGATCCTCTCCAGCATCCCCAGTTGCAGGCGAAGAGGGGAGCTCCACGCTGGTAGATGGAGGTCCACATGGAAGAGGCAGCAGCCGCCAAGGGTCCTGTGTGGGAGCTGGGGGTCCAGCGTGGGAGCATCGGCTAGGGGTCCTGTGTGGTGTGTGGGTGCTGGAGCCTGAGGTTCTACACTGGAGCAGGTCCTACCCAAGCAAGCTGCCAGGTTCTGCACAAATGCTGAGGCCTGGAGACCTGTGGGTGCACGAGGCTGGAATTCCTGCATGGAAGCAGCTGTCAGAAGTCCTCTAATAACTCACAGAGAAACAGTATTCCCACTGCTTAAATCCCTAGTTGTGGAGAGTCTAGGAACACAGCATCCATCTAGGCTGCCATCTTGTATCCCCTTCTACAATGCAATTTAAATAGGATAAATTTTTAATGTTGTTCAAGTCCAAACAATCAATTTTTTTTCTTTGGTGGATTGTGTTTTTAATATCATATTTAAGAAATTTCGCCTAAGCCAAGATCAGAAAGATTTCATCTCATTTATTTTTAGAATGTATTTTACTAAAATAGGTTCTTAAGTTTTATATTTAAATCTATGATTATCATGAGTTAAGTTATACAACATGTGTAGATATTAAAGTTCATTTTTCTGCATGTGCTTATCAATTTTTTTTCAGTTCCACTTGTGAAAAGGAAGTCCTGTCTCTACGAAATTGCCTTTGCATCACTGTCAAAAAGTTTATTCCATGCTTGCATAAGTATGTCAAAATGGATTCTACTGACATGTACAACTAAGAAGAACCAATAAAAAGCCAGTTATCCATGTATATCAGAGTATAATCCTGCACTTCTTATTGCTATTCTATTTGTCCATTTTTATGCCAGTATCATACTGGTAGCCTACTGCTAACCTTCCATCTTCACTTTTCTTCAAGATTGTTTTCATAATCTTGGTATTTTGCATATCCATATAATTTTAGACCAAATATGTCAATTCTGACAAAAAAGCTTACTTAAATTATGATCTCAGCTGTGTTGAAACTAAAGACTAGTATAGGAAGCATTTATATTTCAATAGTATAGAGATTTTAGTCTCACAAACAAGATATCTCTCTCCATTTATGTAGCTCTTCAGTAAAGTTTCAATGTGAATGCCTTGAGTTCTTTTGCCAATTTTTTTCTAATTATTTCATGCTTTTACTTATTTATTTCAATTTGTTGTTGTTAGTTGTTACATAAAAATACAGTATATTTGTGGGGTTTTATATGCATACACACACACACACATCCCTACAATCTGACTAAATGTCCTTTTTTTGTTGATTGCATTAAATTTTCTAAATAAATGAGCATATAGTTTATAAGCACTTCTTTTCTGTTATGGATATTTCTTATCTCTTTGTCTCTTTTAATCTCCCCTTCAGGATTATTTTGTATAAAAATTGTCAGAAAGAGATTCTTGTCTTATTCTTTTGTTAAGGGGAAAAATGTTCATATACTTTTACCAATAAATTTGATAGCAGCTCTAGGTTTTACATAGATGCCTCTTATTAGGTTGAGGAAATTCCATTCAACCAGCTTGCTGAGAGTTTGATCAAAATTAGATCCTGGATTTTATCAAGTGCTTCTAAGAATTTATATATATATTTTTCTTTCTGAATGTGTTAATACGATGAATTAAACTAATGGATCTTCAAATCTTAGAAGAGTGTGTGTTCTTGGCATGAACTTAACCTGGTTATGATATGTCATAATTTTTATGTACTGGATTGATTTGATTAAAGTTCTGTTTAGCATTTTTTGCATCTTTCTTTTCATAAAGGATGTTGGTATGTAACTTTTTTTCTTATAAAGTCTTTTACTGATTTTGTCTTCATGATATTCCTACTCCAATTTAATGTTTGAAAGTACCCTTTCTTCAAATATGTAGAGAATATTCTATAAAACTGGTAAGATTTTTCTTCTCAAATGTTCACTAGAATTCACAAAGCTTTCTTTGTGAAAAAGTTTTTAATGTAGATTCAGTGTCTTTAATAAATAAATTGAGAATATCATGCTATAAACCAATCCCAAAATACCAAAGACTGAATGTTTTCTCTGATATGTGGATGCTAATTCAAAATAAAGAGGCAGGCACTAGGGAAGAATAAAGTTACCTTATATTAGGTAGAGAGGAGTGAAGAGAGGGGAGGGAAGAGGATATAGGGATAGGAAGGATTGTAGAATGAAACAGAAATTATTACCTTATGTATTTATATAGCTGCATGACTGATGTGATTCTACAACATGTACAATAATATTTTACTCTAAGAATCAAACACCTTATCACAAGACATTAGAGCCACGTTATAAACATGTAAAATCAGAAGAATGAGAAATTATACTCCATCTATGTATGATATATCAAAGTGCATAAATGCATTCTACTGTCATGTATAACTAATTAAAACAAATAAAAAATTAAAAATAAATAAACAGCAACCTATAGTACATATTTATAGTATTTTATTTTATGCTTAGCATATATCAAAGAATTTTTCCATTTCAGGCGATTTTTATGATTATAATTTTTGCATTTGTCTGACCTTCAATTTATATTTGAGGATTGCTATTTTGTGAGTGTGTTATTTTAATAGATTTTCTCCTGTTTCTTTTCCTTTTTCTCTTTCTCCTCCTTCTCCTTTATTTTGGAGTTATCCTCATCCCCTACAGTGTTATTCATAACATCTATTTACTTTTATTTTTCTTCTGTTGACAGTATATTTTTCCTTTCCTCCTAATATCTGTAAATTTTTTTTAAATCTAGTTTTAATTCAATGATGTAATTTCTAATTTTCCCAATTCTTCTTATTTATTTATTTACTTATTTTGGTACCAGGAGTTGAACCCAGGGGCACATACACACTGAACCACATCCTTTTTTGTATTTTATTTAGAGATGGGGTTTCAGTGAGTTGCCCAGAGCCTTGCTAAATTGCTGAGTCTGGCTTTGAACTCGTAATCCTCCTGCCTCAGCCTCCCAAGCCACTCTACTTCTTATTTATATTCTTTCACAACAGAAGGCGGCTCCATGGTGCAAGCCTATAATCCCAGCACTTAGGGAGGCTGAGGCAGGAGGATTGCAAGTTCAAAGCCAGCCTCAACAAGGGCGAGGCACTAAGCAACCCAGTGAGACCCTGTCTCTACATAAAACACAAAATAGGGCTGGGGATGTGGCTCAGTGGTCGAGTGCCCCTGAGTTCAATCACCAGTACCAAAAAAAAAAGAAGTAGTTATTTGTCTTAATTTCTTTATGTCATTTTAAATTGGACTACTGCTTTCCTGGTTTTTCAGGCATATCTTTCTGACAATCTTTTTATTATTTGTAGAGATAATATTTTATTGTAATGCTGCTTTATAATAGCTTCATATGTGAAATGAATCTCAACCCCATATTGCTGATATTTACATGTCTTCCTGGATTCTTAAAAAAGAGATTGATCAGTATTCTAGCCACAGGGCTTTAAAGCTGCCTTTTCTATTGTTAGAAATATCTTTTTAAATTTTACATTTTTTTGTTCTTTTTCCCACTTTTCTTTCAATTATTTCTGTTTTTTTTTTCTACCTCAGTTTGGTTATTTCCAGCAGTTTGTCTTCAGTAGCACTTTATGTTGACACAAACCAGTTTTTTATTGGTCTTTATTTGGTTCAGATGTTCTGATCTTTCTGAGGTGCTTTTATGCCCTTGCTTTGGAGAATGCAATGACTTCTCTCAAATTTTTTTTGGTTACTAGGGATTGAACCCAGGGGTGCTTAACCACTGAGCCACATCTCAAGCCCTTTTTAAAAAATTTTATTTAGAGACAGGGTCTTCCTGAGTTGCTTATGGTCTTGCTAAGTTGCTGAGGTTCTCTCAATTTTGAACGCTATTTTCAAATCAGTCAACTAAACTTTGCACATGAAGTGAATCCTTCTCCTCCGGTTGGTTAGGAAGAACCTGGTGGCAAATATTGGGTTTTCTGGTGTTCAGGGTTGATAGAAGACCTGTTGCCTTCCTTCCTTCTGCTTCTGTGAGCAGCTTCTGGTACTGCATGGGTCTTGTGTAGCCATAGGGAAGATCATATTTTGAAATTTGCAGAGGAATCTCTCTTTTTTTTTTTTTTGGTCCTACTTGTATAATAGATACTCTATGGAATTTTGTGTTTTGCTATCTTCATGGCCGTCTTATTTTATGGATTGAATCAAGAAAATTCAAACATTTTGCCAGTGTTTCTCCCCTATTCTCCCTACCTATAAATATTTTGAGCACCAATTTTTTGCTGTTCTCGGTTCTGGGAGCATCAATGAACAAGACCAAGACTGCCCTCTGGGGCTTACATACTTGCAGCAGAAAGAGGAAAACTAGCTATAAAAGTATAATACATAATAGAATTTGAGGTAGTATTAAATGATTTAAGAACAGAGAAAGCCAATGAGAGTTTATTCTGAAGAGAATAGTCAGGGAAATCTTCTCTGAGGCAAGGATGTTCTAGCCAAGTCTGAGTGAAGCATAAATCTGAAGACAGAGCATTTCAGAGATAGGATAATACCATATAAAAGCTGTGGGGTGAGACAGTGTTTGCCAGAATGAAGTTCAGAATGCCTGAAACACAGACACCAACTATAAATCATAAGATCCTTACGAGTTGGGTACACATAAACCAGTGTGTGAGAGACTGATTATTTCAGAATGTACTGACATTGAATTTCTAAATGGCTTGAATAGAGGAATAGACTTTGGTTGGTGATACTCAGTTAAGAATATTATCCCTAGAAACCCTGACTAAGCAGCCAGCCAAAGATCTGTAAGCACATTCTTCTTTGAGTCCATTTCAAAAACTCTGACTTAAGAGAACAGAAATGCTTTGTGAATCATCAGTTCTACGTATAGACTTGTAGTCATGTTATAAAACATCAGGTCTCTTGTATCCTAGAAGTTTCTTGAAAGGAAATATTGGTTTGCTACAGTGAAGATAGCCTGGATCCAAAATTAATTAAGGATATTTTCTTGATTGATTATAACTTGGCTCTGATGTCTTGTAATAAGATGTTTGATTCTCAGAACAAAAGATTATTGGACATCTTAAGATTGCTACCACACCTCCTAAGATTTAGTGCTAATTCAAAACAAGCTGAAGTCTGTTTTTCAAATTTAGAACAGGGTAAAAAACTATATTTGGATAAAATTGCATTTGGAAGATAATTTGGGTATATCATCCACTTTTTTCCATGTATATACCACATACAAGCTTCCTTTCACACATATCTCAGTGGCTAATCCTGTATGGTCTTTCTCAGAAAAAAAAAAGGACTTGAAACAATGAACAATACAAATAAATACTTTATTTTCTAATCCATCTATGAAAGAAAAAAATACATTGTCAGAATTGGCAAACCTCTTTGGCTTATCATTCATGAACTTTTTCCCTTGAAATATGATTACGGAATTAAAAACTTCTGCTCATTGGAAAACCTTGCTTTAACATCCCAGTTTAAGATTCCCCATAAGAACAATCAAAGTAGTTATATATATAAAGTTACTATAAGTCACTTTCTATATACTAAACTGTTAATTTAAATCATGTTATTTTGATATGTTTTTAAAAACTTAATTTCTATATTAAGCATTTATAAAACACAGAAAATAATTTATATAAATCTGCCAAAACAAGTGTATTTTATCAGTCTGACAGGCCAAAGAGATTAATATGGGAATAGAAAGTAATTTAAGAACTTGAGAAGAGAATGAGGAATGTGATCGTCTGAATTAAAAAAATTGAGCTTATCTTTTCCTTGCCAAAAGAATAATAGGTAAATCTTGCTTTCCAGTATTTTGTGTTGGCTGTCATGATTAAAAACTATATATATATTTTTTTCGTTCTTTCTCCATGACCTCCTCTGTTCCCTAATTATAGATTGTAATATTAAACCTATACAAGGCTTACAGAATAGAAGAAGTTCAAGACTACTTTCAAGTGTCCTACTAAAATAATTTACATTTTAATTAAATTTTTGTGGATTCAACCAGAGCTGTGGCAAAAGTAAATCAGGATGGATGTAGCACACCTTTATTTCTTTAATAATTGAATACCTGAAAGTAGTTTTAAGAAGATTGATTGAGAGGTAGCTGATAGACTGAAAATTCAGTTGATCTATGGGATAATCCAGGGCAATAAATATCTTAGAGTATAAGTGAATTTGATTTCATACTCAGAATATTTGAATTATGTATCAAGTTTTATTTGTGTTCCTGAGACCTGGAAAAGTTTCACAAGGCCAATCCATGTGTCCCTTCATTTTCAACTCCCTTTCTCCCTGTCTATTTGTACTTCCAGAGGAACTTTTTGTTCCCATCAAATGAGTCAGACCAGATGGGAACTGTAATTTATTTTTTAATGAATGTGTGTCAATCCAAAAACGAGGGGTTCTGTCATTCTGGAGACTGAATCTCCTTGTAGACTTAGTGTTTTGGCAGGAAGTCCTCTGCCCTTTGATACTTCTACTACCTAGTTTCTGTCATTAAATTATTTTATTGAAGAACACTGTCTTTCAATATACTGTTAGTAATAAAGTCTAAAATCCAAATCTCAGTGGAACAATTAGCATACCAAGTTTAGAGAATAACATGACAAATAAACGTAAGCAATGTTGATGCCTTCTTTAGTTCTCATTTTTATAATTAATATGTTTTAATAAAAAATGTAAACAATAACATCTCAGCTCAGGTCCTGTGACTGGTTTGTACTGTGAATTGGCAAACATGGAGTAAAAAATAAAATAAAATAAGTTAAAAAATTTTTCCCAATTCTACCTTTTTAAGTTAACAGTTTAGCTTATTCCAGTCTTTTTTTTTAATCAATGTTCTCAAAATTACATGTAGATCTACCTGCCTATCATCATCTCTACATAGACACATTGGATTTCCTGAAAGTGTCAGTTTGCATTTTTAAAGGGTGAATAAAAGAATGTAACAGCTATAACCAGGATATTAAATATGCAAGATGTTTCCCTCTTAATTGTTACCTGGCATTTTGTGCAAATCTGCCATCTGGACAAGAAAGAAGTGGATCTTTATCTCCTGTACACCCTAATTAGAAGCAGTTCATGAGGTTTCTTGCAAAGAGGTTTCTTCAAAGAAGTTTCTTTCTTCATGCTGATAAAGTCCTACTGAGCAAGGGCAGGCCAGGGAGCTCATTGCAGATCCACTGCCCTCCTCCTCTTATCTGAGTACTCTAGATAGTTACTGAAACTTTGGGTGTTCCTCACCTACAGGACCAGTCTCAATTCCAGCATTCAGTCATGAACACAGTGAAACAAAGCTTGGTCAACTAATTAGCGTTTGAAACTGCATGGGACTTGCTGCTTATCAAATCTATGAGACAGTTCCAATGTACTGATTTTCAGATTGAACACATCACAAGAGTGCCCCTCTGCCAGACTGGATTCAGGAAAAAAAAAAAAAAAAAAGGCATCTATTCACTCCTTGCTTAGTCATGAAGGAAAAAGTACTAAGATTTTATTTTATTTTTCCCAACTTCCTCAGCATGTTTCTCATATAAAATATATTCTTCTAATTGACTTTTGCTTCAATTTTAAATAAGTATGAGCTATAGTTCATGTAAAATTCAGTCCTTATATGTGAAATACTAATGTCAGATATAGATAAGTTAGGAGTAAATTTGTATGAAGCAATCTTTTTTTAAATAAAATATAATTGTTTGGACATTTTCAATGCATAAGAGTGGTTAGAAAATAAGTTTTCCTTGGAAAGATTCTTTAGCACTGAGAGGTTAAACTTGGATTCATCTTGAAAATTGAATCCAAACTTATTTCTGTGTACAGGATATAAAAAAGTCCATCTGGATGCATTGAAAAAAAAACTTTAATAATCTGGAAGGGAGCAAAGGGGAGGCTGAACTTCATACTTCATCATACTTTGGAAAGCCATGGCCTTGACCTGACCTTGAGGCCTTCGGCCTGCCAAGCAGTAACAATGAAAGAAGGAGCCAGACTTACTTAGACATGGTTCAGTTGTAGACAGCTTGACCCTATTGTTTGTGTCAAAGCAAAGAAAAACTGAGGGGCATTCTAAACTACTTTAGTTTGGATATATCTTTCAAAGTTTCTTTAAATTTATATTGATATTATACATAAAACCTCTCCTTATGTTTGGGTTTAAAACATAGGGAAACACCTTTTTTGGAAAAAGAATGTAAAAATAACTGTGTAAGTCACTTTCAAAATATATTACACTTGTGAGGTTAGAGATAAATTATAATTTATTCTGTGTCTTATTGGGTTTCAGAGATTCATTTTCTCATGTGGTTTTAGTAAGATCATTTGAGTATGTGCCTCATTAATTCATAGAGAGAGGAAAAAAATCAAAGCAATAAGACTGCCTCTAGAGAAATGTGGTTTGAATGCTTGAAAGTTAATATATATTTTTGTTCCAGTCCAAAAAGAACTTAAAGGAGAAGGAATAACTGTATTGATCATCTCTAATGCCTACTACTTTCAGTGCTTCCCATGATAGCAGATTATGATCATAATAAAATTTTGGGCCACAGAAATGGCACTAGGCACTAGCCCTAGACTGGAGAAGGAACATGGATGAAAAGAGAACTCTACCTGAAGAGTTTGTATACTGCTCTTAGTGATGACTGCTCAGTTACTCAGGACACCCATTTCAATTCACCTCATTAATGAGAAGATGGAGACAAATAGTCGACATCCCAAAGTCACACAACACAGAGAAATTAGCAAGTAGAAGCTTTGAGGAAGTATAAGTTGAAAGACAGTGGGAGCAACGAGGAAGGGAAAATTATGAAGCAGAGAGAGAAGGAAATTGCTAGCAATAAGGGTACTGTTTTGCTAAAATACATGAAATTTTTAATTTTCTGGGTCAAATACAGTAAAATATTAACAGTTTTATGTGATTCAGTCTTAAAAACACAACTTTTAGTAAGAAAGCAGTTGGAGCAATGCAGAAGGAAAATAGCTACTAGAGTTGCTGAGGCACTACAAAGAACTCCTGATGCTGGATTGTACCTGGTATTTTTATGCAAGCCAGAGTCAAGGATAATATTTGTACTCTCTATTAGACATTGCAACAAATGTCTTTGCTCCTAGAACCTAAAAAATTCCAAAATATTGAAATCAACATGAAATCAGTAATACTGGCATGCCTCACCTTAATCAACAAAAAAGAATCACACAAAGGAAAAAACACCCTAGTCTCTAAAGTTATGCCATACCTGTTCTATGTCCTGAAAGTGTCATATGGAATATAATGGACATAAGAAGACTTTAAGAGTCTAAAAATAATCATCTTAGAGTCCCGGTAAGTCAGTGATGAAAAAGAAACGGAATACATGAGGTGGTTCAAAATCCTCACAAGTGAAATTTATATACTTTGAGAAAGCTCTAATTCTTCAGAAAGGGACCACATGAGGAAAATGCATTTTATCCAAAGGAATCACCAAAGTGATAATCTATAAATTATGGACCACTATGGACCTGAGAGGGAACAGACTAAGGAAGTGGAAATTAAGTGACCAGTGTCACATCCACAGTCTGGTTGTGCTAGGGCAGTGGCATAAGTTGATAAGCCAAAGAAAGTGCCCAGAGACGGTATGGAAGACATATAATTTATCACAAAAAGCTTACAAAAGTCCAATGGCAACAGGCTGGACAATTCACATCTTCATCCTTCAGAGTACTTCACCAAGTAGTACCTCCATCTCTTAGGACATTGCTCCAAGGAGGTAATGCCTCCACTCCTCAAAGCATCTTATCCAGGGGGTCCAGATAGATGCGTGACATGTACAATCCCCAGGGTCCTCAACTCTGCACCAGGAATCATAATGAGAAGGATTTATAGGTTAGTTGATGGAAACAGTGATATCATTAATTTGCTAATTTTTGTTTCTTATGTGGCCAACATTCCAAGAAGACAGTTTTGACACTTATGGAAGCAAGTATTTTACAAATAACATTAACTTGTCCTAGTTTCCAGCATTCATGAGAAAAGGCAGTGTCCTTCAAGATAATACTTATCTAGGCATTCTAGTCCCAGGACCACTCTCATTGTTCCCTTGATTTGGATAGGGTCCTGGAAACCAAGTGGCATCTCAGAGACATGGTGTTCTTTTGTTATCATTCTTTTCATCTTGGATAACCCACAGGACATAGATAAATACCAGTAACCCAGAGGCAAATAGATTCTCATTCAAAATGTGAAGGTTTAAAATGGAAAAGGTCTTCAAAGCGCCCTTAGTTTTGTATATCATCTGGGGACAAAAAAAAAAACCAAAAAACTTTTAAACTGGAGTTATGAATATGTACCTGGGGAAGAACCATATTTCAGCTGATATAAGAAATACATTTCCCATCATGTTATCCTGCTAAAACTGTAATCCATCAATATGTTCTTTGCTTTTTAAGTAATATTTGAGACTTATTTCACCACATTATATATATGTTTATCTCTTCAGTTACATAAAACAATACAGTCTGGATATCCATATATTCCTTGACTATTTCTTTTTCTTTCTTTCAATAAAGGGAGTATGTAAGGCACTGTTCTTGAACCAAGGCATTGTAAACTGGGAGGAGTAAAATCATGTTCTTGATAGGTCTTACATTAAGTACTAATTCTATCATTTTTTATTTGTGAATTATTACATAACTTCATTTTACAAGTCCTCCATGGATAACAACTATCTTATAAAATTTCCTCCCAAGTTTTTATAAGGTATTTAACATCTTTGACAATACCCATTTTGAAAGCCAGTGTTCTGTCATAGCCATCAAATGTAGGAGAAAACTAGGTTCAGCTCTAAACTGTGGTTCTGAATTTGTCTGCTGTTCCTGTTTCATCATCTCTTGTAGCTGTGTTTCTGGTCCACAGTCAGACGGTGTTCTGGATTCTGTTTGATTCATTCATTGGATGTTATGCATGCTTACAAGATTATATCTTTTCCTGAATTCTCATTGATCTTCTCTGGCCCACTCTATGGCCCAAGGACTAAGCTATTCCATTCTGTACCTAGGTTTCATGGAACTTGGCTTGGGTCTGGGATCCTGAGTGCCCAGATAACAGAGAAGGGTTCAAGTGGTTGTGTCAGGAATTAAATTATAAACATGAAATCTCTTTGTAAACTTTAGAATACACGTTATTAATTTGATTTTAAAGTATATATTGAGTGCTTACAACACACTGGACATTATTCAACTTACAAAATAAACAGGAAATAAACCACTGTGTTCTCACAAAGAAGAAGGAAAAAGCAACATAAAATTATATGATTCAATGATAAAACTTATTCATACACACTAAAATAAGGTGATGTTGTAGAAATGATTAATTCTGGACCAGACATCAGAGGGTTACACAGAAGAAACTCTGAGACTGAGCCTTGCAATTATATGCAGATATTAGCAGGAAGATAGTATGAAGACAGAGAAGAGTATAATCAGAGAATGGAATCCTGTGCGGAAAAGAGCAACAGAAGACCAGCGAGGGATAGTTAAAAGAAAATGCTAAAAAATGATACCAGATCATAGAGACCCTTTATGCTCTTTATGTAATTTTACATTTGAAGACATATTCATGCCTGGTACCCTTTCTATTCCCGGTGAAAACAAGTTCATCTACAAGGAAAGGAGTTCCTTGAGAAGAGTGGTGAGTTCTTGGATGACTGACGTAGGAATGGAAGAAGTATGCACCCTAGGAAAAGGTAGAGTATTACTGAGGACTGCAACACACATATACACCAGTTCCATCTAATGTGTAATAGACTTCTCTCCAGAGAGTCCAGCAACACTTCTTGGAATCAAAGGTACAGTAATGGTCCTGGAACTGAGATAATTGCCAACATTTCAATTATTATTTTTCTATAGATTTATCTTTGGTTTCTTGGATTGTGTTTGTTTCAATTATTAATGTCTTACTGAACTTTTATCAACTATACTGAGGACTAATAAACAGAACTTATTTAAAGTAAGTAATTTGACAAGTATACATTCATAATGCAACCACTAAAATTGTAATACAAAATATTTCCATTACACTCAAAATATTTGATTTGCCCTTCTGCAGTCCTTTTCTCCTTTTATCTTTTCCCACACAGCTGATTTACTTTTTGTTGGTATGAATTCGTTAACGAAGTGGATCATACAGAATGGACTTATTTGTTGTCTTACTTTAAACTCATATCACTTATTTTATAATACATTCATGACATTGGGTGGACCATCACTTCATTTTTATTGCTGAATAGAATTCCATAATATAGATGCACCTTATAGTATTTATACATTTGCAACTTGGGTTGTTTTCTAACTAGGCTATAAAAAAATACTATGTACATTCATGTACAAGATTTAATGTGGACATTTTTATTACTCTTGGATATATATCTAGAAGTGAAATGAATGGGCCAAATACTACTTTTATGTTTTGCATTTCCAGGGAATAGTTGATAAACATTATAAAAATTTTCTAGTTGATCTACATCCTCCCTGATATTTTCTCTGACCATCTTTTCTATTGTGCCATTCTATATTCTACATCATTGTGGTTGCACAATAATATTTAACATTTTAAAAATGTACTTACTGTGTATTCATATATCTTTACATTTTTGTTTTGTCTATATTTACTCAGACCTCTAATCTTAATATTGGCCTGGGCCTCTTTGCAGAAAATCAATTAATCGGATGCATTTGTATCTCTTTACAGGCCCTTTAATCTGTTCCAATGACCATATGTCCATCATTCACCTAAAGAATACTCTATTAATTACTGAATCTTCCTAAGAAGACTTGGTTCAGATAGTAGAATTGTATTATGTTTTAAAATTGCTTCAGTTATTCTGAGTCATTTGCATTTCCTTAAAAATTTGAGAATCAGATTGTCATTTGCTAGTATTTGTAAAGCTAGAACTTTATATAAAATAAAAATTTTGATTGGAATTTTGTTCATTCTTTAAACAATTTTGGTAAAATTATACTCTTCAAATGTTGAGTTTTCTAAGCATAACATTACATAATCATCCATTATTTGAATCTTCCCTAAATTTATTCAGCAATATGCTTTTTATAATTTTATCTATGGAAAATACCAATCTAAGTCTTTTGAGAATAATTTGTGACATAAAATATGGTTTATCTTACAAATATTCCATGTGTACTTGAGAAGAATATGTATTCTATTGTTATTGGTAGTGTTTTGTATATATATGTTAAATATAACTGGTTTATAAGGTTGTTCAAGTTTTCTACTTCTTTACTTATCTTCTGTCTGGTTGTTCTACCCCATCGTTGAGAGCAAGATAATGACACTGCCAACTAGTATTTTAGAGCAGTCTATTTTTACCTTAAGTGGTTAGTTTTTGCTTCATGTATGTTTAAGTTCTGTTATAAGGTATGAAAATATTTACAATTATATCTCCTTACTTTATTGAATCTATTTAAATATATTTTTTGAGATGACAAATAATTGAAAATATTTTGGAAGTAAAGCATGATATTTTAATATTTATGTACAATGTTTAATGATAATAAAGGTAATTTTCATATACTTCACCTCAAAATTTTATCATTTCTTTGTTTTGAAAACATTAGTGGAGTGCAAGGGAAACTAAGGTAATAATTGACCAAATCAAGAATGAAGATATGGTACTTTTCAATATTACCAAATCTCCCAAGAAGGAGAAGACCAATAAAGAAAGCCCAGAACTACATAGATTATCAGCTGAATACTACCAGACCTTTGAAGTAGAACTAATGACAGTGCCCCTCAAATTATTCCATAAGATTTAAAAGGATAAAACACTTCCAAATTCATTCTATGAAGCCAGTATCACACTCATACCAAAGCCAGAAAAGGACACATCAAAGAAGTAAAACTATAGGCCAAGATCCCCAAGGGACTTAAATAAAAATATACTTAATAAAATACTAGCAAATCATGTTCAACAACATATTAAGAAGATTTACTTCATGACAAAGTGGATTTTATTTCAGGGACCCAAGAGTGGTTTAACATTGCAAATCAATAAATGTAATTCATCACATAAATAGGATTAAAGATAAAAAATCACAGTCATCTCCATAGATGCAGAGAAAGCCTTTTACAAAATTCATCACCCATTCTTGATAAAAGCACTGAAGGAACTAGGGCTAGAAAGAACCTACCTCAGCCTCATAAAGGCCAACATCGTAGTGAATGGGGAAGACAAGAATGTGCATTCTCTCCATTCCTATTTAATAAAGTATTAGAATATCTAGCAGAGCGATTAAGCAAGAGAAAGAAATAAAATGAATAAAAATAGGAATGGAAGAAGTTAGATTATCACTGTTTTCAGGTGATATGATTGTAAACTTAGAAGATACAAAAAGTTCCACCAAAAGACTGCTAGAACTAATAAACAAATTAGAGAAAGTAGCAGGTTACAAAATTAGCATAAAAAATAAACAGCTATCCTATATACCAATAGTGAATCTTCTGAGAAAGAAATCAGGAAAACAATCCCATTCACAATAGCCTCCAACATAAAAGCAATAAATCTAACCAATGAGGAAGAGAAAGACTTCTATAATAAAAAAATATAGAACATTGAAGAAAGAAATTGAAAGACATAGAAGATGACAAAAAGATCTCCCATGCTCATGGATAGGCAGAACTGATACTGTTAAAATGGCCATACTAACAAAAACACTATATAGATGCAATGCAATCCCCATCAAAATAACAATGATATTCTTGAAGGAACTAGAAAAAACTGTCCTAACATTAATTCAGAAGAAAAAGAAACCCAGAATAGCCAAAGCAATTCTAAGTGAAAAGGCAATGATGGAGGCATCACAATACCTAACTTCAAATTATATGACAGAGTACAGTTACAAAAACTGCATGATACTAGCATAAAACAAACACATAGACTAATGGAATATAACAAAAGACAGACAAACCCACATAGATAAATTCATCTGATCCTTGTCAAAGTTGCCAAAAACATCGGAGAAAAGACAATCTTTTTAACAAATGGTGCTGGGAAAATTGGGTATTCATATGTAGAAGTATCTCTCGCCCTACACAAAAATTAACTCAAATGGAACAAAGGCCTAAAAACTATACCAGAAAACATGTGACTACTAGAAGAGAAAGTATGGTCAACACTCCAAAGTATAGGTACAAGTAACAATATTTTTAGTGGAATCCCTAAAGTTCAGGAAATAATGATGAGTTAATAAATGGGATGATATCAAATTAAAAAGCTTCTTTAGAGCAAATGAAACAATTAAGTTGTGTAGAGAGAACCTACAGAACGGGAGAAAATCTTTGTAGTTACTCTTCTGTCAGAGGCTTACTATCCAGAATACATAAAGAACTCAAAAAACTTAACTCCAGAAAAACCAAATAACCCAACTAATAAATGAACAAATAAACTAAACAGACACTTTTCAAAAGAAGAAATTAAAATGACCAGCAAATGTGTACAAAAATGTTCTATGTCATTAGCAATTAGAGAAACTACACTGAGATTTCTTCTCACACCAGTCAGGATGGCAGCCATCAAAAATACAAAAGATAATAAATGATGGAAAAGCCATCAAAAATAAAAATAATAATAAATGATGGAAAAGATAATAAATTGTGGAGAAAAAACAACACTTTGACACTGTTGATAGAATTATACATTAGTACAACCACTACGGAAATAAGTATGGAAATTACTCAAGAGTGGTATTGGAACCACACTATGACCCAGTTTTACCACTCCTTGATATTTATCCTAAAGAACTGAAGTCATCATAATATAGTGATACATTCATACCCATTTTATAGCAGCACAATTCACAAAAGCCACACTATGGAACCAGCCTACGTGTCCATCAATGGATGAGTGAATAAAGAAAATTTGGCAAGTAAACACAATGAAGTTTTATTCACCCATAAAGAATAATGCCATCATGTCATTTGCAGAAAGATGAAGCTGGAGAAAATTGTGGTAAGTGAAATAAGTCAAACCCAGAAGGTCGAGGGTCATGTTCTCTCTCATATATGGAATTAGGAAGATGGAAGAGAAAGGTAGGGGGAAATCTCATGAAAATCAAAAGAATATTAGTGGAGGAAAAGAAAGGACCAACTGGAGGGATGAGGGAAAGCAAAGTGAAATACTGAGGAATGATATTGACTAAATTATATTGTTATATTTTATGCATGTATGAATATGTAACAACAAATCCCACCATTATGTAAAACTATTATGCACCAATTAATAATACATTTGAAGACATTTTCATGGATGGTACCCTTTCTTTTCTCAGTGAAAACAAGTTCATCTACAGAGATGGAAAAGGAATTCCTTGAGAAGAAAAGTTTGGGAAACTCCAGTTCTAAATTCAGCTCTGTTTTCATGTCTTTCTGTGACTTTAAATAAAGGTAGAACATGCTTTTATACCATGAAAAATAATTAAATAAAATTACCAAATTTCTCCCAGAACTAATGACTATGAAATATATGGACATAATAAATAAAACAATATACCATTCCTAATTTTTCAGAGAATATCTTGACTGAGGGAATTTCATTGTGGAATATAGAGGTACAACTGAGACACTCATTTCTACTTTCTGTTGGGCAGTTGAGGATCAAAGACATAAGAATGAGATCTATATTCTCTATAAATAAAGTCTCCAGGGATGGAAAAGCTACAATATTTTAAAGTTTTTTTCCCCTTACTATTCCTCACAGAATATTGCTATATAAATTTGCCAACATTAATACTCTTTCTCTCTTGACCTACAACAATTATCCCTACTGAGTTTGCTCTTTGAAATGGCTCCACAGATTGATACCGGGCAGTGACCAGTGTTGAATAAATTCCCTTGATTGGGAGGGAAGAAAATCTATGAACTTATGCTTAATTGTAGCTGTTGAGGTTTTCATGATCTCAATTTGTTTATCTTCATGGTTTCAGCCTGTTGAAGTCACTATTTTGTTCCAAGCAAAACCTTTAGAAGTTGTGTGTATTACCTTAGATACAATCATTTTCTGTATTGAGGGACTCTAATGTTATTTTCAAAAGACTTTTTTAGAGAATTCTTATTTTTACAGAAAAAAATTAGTAGAAACGTTCAGCTATTTCCCATGTACTTTCTACCCACACTCTTACATGGCCTTCCAACATCCCCCATGAGACTAATTGACTTATTACAATCAATGAACCTATGTTGACACATCATAATTACCTAAATTCCATAGTTTACTTAAGGTTCATTCTTGATGTGTTACATTCTATAGGCTTGGATGAATGTATAATAATATGTATCCATTATTATATTCTCATATAGAGAATTTTCACTATTCTAAAATTCCTCTTTCTTTGACCTATTTATCCCTTCTCTCACTTCAACCCCTGGAAATCACTGATCTTTTTACTGTCTTCAAAAAAATATTTTTAAAGAATGTTATTTAGATGGAAAGATATGTAGATTTTTTTCAGTTGGTTTTTTTCCACTTAGGATTATGCATGTAAGTTTTCTCTGTGTCTTTTCATGGTTTTATAGCTCATTGCTTTTTAGTGTTGAATAATATCTTAGTAGCCTAGGTCTACTAGGGTTCATTTATTCATTCTCCTAAGGAATGATATTATCATTGCTTCCAAGTGTTAACAATTATAAGTAAAGCATTCAAAAAAAATCTGCATGCAATTTTAAAAAAATAGCTGTAGATGGACACAATACCTATATTTTATTTATTTATTTCTCTATTTATTTATTGGTACTGGGAATTGAACTCAGGGGCACTTAAACACTGAGCCACATCCCCTTTTTGTATTTTATTTAGAGACAGTGTCGCACTGAATTGCATAGTTTCTCACTAAGTTGCTGAGGCTAGCTTTGAACTTGTGATCCTCCAGAGCCACTAGGATTACAGACATACATCATTGAGCCCAGTTCCTATAGTTTATTTATTTATTTTTTAGTGCTGAGGATCAAACCTAGTGCCTTACACATGGTAAGCAAGCACTCTACAACTGAGCTAGAACCCCAGCCCTGTATGCAATTTTTGTATGGTCATAAGTTTTCGACTTCTCTGGGTAAATACTAAGGAGGAAGATTGTTAGGTAATATGGTAAGATAATATTTAATTTTATAAGAAACAACCAAACTGTCCTCCATTAGGTTGTACTATTTTGCATTTTTATAAACCATTGAATAATGTTCTTATTGCTTCATAGTCTCACTATTATAAGTGTTCTGAATTTTGGCCATATATATTGACATACTATTTGCATTTGCATTTCCTTGATGATATATGATGTGGAACATCTTTTCATATTTTTGTTTGATATTTCTATTTCTTCTATGGTGATGTGCTTGTTAAAGTCTGGTTCAATTTACTACTAGATTGTTTCCTTATTGTTGAGTTTTAGGAGATTCTTTGTATATTTCAGATAAGTGTTTCATCAGAGATGTTTTTTGCAAGCATTTTCTACCAGTCTGTGATTTGTTTTATTATTTTTAAATTATCTTTTAGAGAGAAGAAGTTTTTATTTTAGTGAAGTCCAGCTTGATAGTTATTTCCTTCATGGATTGTATTTTTGTATCAGTGTGATTTGAAAACTCATCACCATGCCCAAGATCATCCAGGATTTATTCTATCTTACTTTTCATAAATTTTAAATTTTATGACTGACATATTGTTTTCTGATTCATTTCAGTTAATATTTGTAGAGAATATAAAATCTGTTTTTGTACATAAATATCTAATTGCTGTAGCAACATTTGTTGAAATAACTACCTTTGTTCCATTGTATTTTCTTTGCTCCTCCACCAAAGCACAATTCATGTGGATCTATATCTGAATTATTGATTCTTTCACTGACCTATTTTTCTGTTCTTTTAACAGCACTGCACTATCTTGATTACTTATAGCTTTATGGTAAATCTTGAATTTAAGCAATGCCTGTTCTCCAAATAATTTTTCCTACAATATTTTGTTGATAATCTGGAACTTTTCCCTTTCTGTATATACTTTAGAATCAGCTTGTCAACATCCACAGCATTATTTGCTAAAATTTTAACTGGACTTTCATTACATCTATATAATACATTAAGGAGTAATTAACATTTTGACAATATTAAGTGTTTTAATCCATGAACATGTAACTCTCTACATCAGAGTTTTATGGTACCTCATATAGCAGGTGTACATATTTTGTCAGAAACTTACATAATCATTTCTGGTTTTGGATATTAATATAAAAATATGCTTTTAATTTTAATTTCTTTCTTTCTTTCTTTCTTTCTTTTTTTCTTTGCGAGAGTGGTTGAATTTAAGTATTAAACTTGTGTCTGATAACCTTGCTATAATCACTAGTTTCAGGAATTTTTGTTGTTGATTCCTTCAGATTTTCTGCATAAATTATCATGCTATTTTTAAGTAAAGACAGTTTTATTTTTTCCTTTCTAATCTTTTGTTTTATTGTTTTATTGCATTAGCCAGAACTTCCAATATGAAGGTAAAAAAGTGGTGAGAGTGGACATCTTTTCCTTGTACCTAATTTTAATGAAAGAACTTTGATTTTCTCATCCTAAAGTAAGATTCTATGTTTTTATAATTCTTCTTTGTGAAGTTGAGGAATTTCAAAAGTTTATATCTATTCCTAGTCACTATTTCTTTAAATTATGAATGGTTAATGAATTTTGAAGAGCAATAGAACAGTAAAAAGACAACTTTATGCAAACTGTTATGGTCATGTTTAAAAAAATGATGACACTTCCTCTTAATAGAACACTAGGCGGTCTTTGAGAATTTTTAAATACTTAAAAAGCACCTCATTTAGCTATTATACTTTAAATATGAAATTTCACAGTATGATGAAAGTTATAAGAATATAAATACATGTGATCATATACTAACATTATACACAAATATATTTCCATACCTAGATAAAAACTTGAAAATTTATAAAATATTATAAGAAATTATTTCTGGACTGATTATAAGATGACTTTTCTTTCCTCTTTATACTTCCAATGTTTGAATTTTGTGCAATTATATTACTTTTACAATAGAAATGTTAATACCAGAATTTCAAAATTAATTTAGAAATATATTTAAGAGATAGGACATACAACTCCATAAAAGGGCTTGAGTAAACAAATACATGAATTTGTTCCAGCTCCTTAGAGATTCTGAAAATTTCATTGTATTTTCACCAACTATGTTTTTAAAAACTTGACATATTTTGTTTATATACTCATCTATGAAACGTGTGTTATGTGGACCATTTAATAGGTTCTAGCAGTACACCAAAAATGAAACAAATTAGTCCCTCTTTTTCTTCATATTTGCTAAGGAACTGGTAATAAAATGAAGGAGAGTTAAATTTCTATGTTCATATTTTAAGTCTAATAACTAGTACCTTTAAAACTGTCATATAAAAGGGAGTTGGGTACAGATGTTTTGTTTACTTTTTTCTGCACTCTGCCATTTGAAACATACATGGTGGTGATATCAGATTTTCATTGTTGTGACAAAATATGTCAGGGGGAGTAAAAGGAAGAAAGATTGACTTTGACTCCTGGTTTCCAAGGTTCCAGTTCATCCTCAGCCAGCTCCACTGCTGTGGGCTTGTGATGAGGCAGATTGTTATGGTGGAGAGAAGGTGGTGGTCAGAGCTGTTTACCTAGTGGCACCCAGGAAAGAGAGGGGAAGGGCACAGGGACAAAATATACCCATGAAAGGCACATCTCCTCTTCCAACTAAATCCCACTTCCTGAAGTTTCTACTTCTACTTGACTGAGGACCAAGCCTTCAATACATGAGCCTTAGAGGGAAAATTCCAGATCCGAACTCTATACCAGTTTTCTATCATTGCATTTATTAAACCTCACATGTTCTAGGCAAATTGCAATCTATTCAATACAGATGAATAATTTTATATGTTATTTTATATGTTTTCCCCTACCCTATTCATAACTTCAAAATATCTGGAAATATTTGTAATGCAAACATACTCTTTAAGTTTCTTGCTTAACAAAATAAATGTTTAGGTAAGGTTTTATACAGTGAAATTCAAAATTCTTAAGAATACAATTAAAGAGTTTAGATACATATATAAATTAATGTAATTTCCTCCTCAAACGAAGTGCAGAATATTTTCTTTGCCCCAGAAAGTTCTCTCATGCTTCCCCCAGTCATTCTCATAGATAATACCTCTTCTCATTTCTATTAACCCAGATAAATTTTATCTGTTCTTGAAATTCTTACAGATGGAATCACATAATTAGTAGTTTTTTGTGTCTGGATTCTTTTGTGTAACATAATACTTTTGAGATGCATCTGTGTTAGTGCTTAGTGAATACTGTTCAATCTTTTCTTATTGCCAAATAATATTTTATCATATGACTACATTGCATTTTGATTATCTATTCTCTTGTTGATGGATATTTGGGGCATTTTAAGTTCTGGATTCTTACATAAAAAGGTGGACATTTTTTGTTAATGTATTTTTATATTTTTATGATTTTTTGTTAATATATTTTAATTTTTATTGGGTGAATGCAGAGTCTAGGCATTGCTGGTGAGTCATCCCAGTGAGTATAAAATCATATAGTATTGATTTCAATTTTAATTTCCCCAATGAGTAAAAATGAACTTTTCTTTTTGGTCACTCGCACGTGTTCTTATATTAAATGTCTATTCAAATTCTTTGCTGATCTTAAACAAATAAACAAACAAAAAATGGTTTTCCTTTTTGTTAGTGGTTTGTGGAAGTATACCATATATATTATATATTTATTAAATATTTCCATATTCAAATACTTTCTCTCAGTCTATGACTTGCTTTTTCATCTTAATAGTGACTTTTTGATTAGCAGAAGATTAAATTTTTGATGATGCCTAATTTTCCTGAATTCATTTTTGCTTATCACCTTAACAAATTATGGCTTAAACAATACAAATCTATGCTCTTACAGTTCTGCAGATCTACCTTGGGTCTCAAAAGGCTAAAATCAAGGTATCATTAGGCTACATTCCTTTCTAGAGGCTCTAGGGGAGATTCTGTTTCCTTGTTTATTTGAGTCCTTGGCAGAATTCAGCTCCCTTTAGTTGTAGAATCCGACTGAAATTCCCTTTTCTGGCTGGCTGCCAGCCAAAGATTGTTCTCGACTTCCAGAGGTTTCCTGCATTATTTGGCTCCTGACCCCTTCCTCCGTCTTCAAAGTCGGTAATGGTATGCTGAGACCCTCTCCCATTCTGAATCTCTCTTTTTTCTTGTCCTAATGTTCTCTGGCCCAAATAAGAAAAGTTCTGTTTTTAAGGATTCACGGGAATGAATTGAGCTTACCAGGATAACTTCCCCATTCAGGACCCACACCCTTTGTCACATCTGGAAAGTACCATTTGATATGTCAGGTAACATTAAGTTTCTGAGGATTAAGGAATGCACATGTTTAGAGGCTATTATGCTGCCAAACACATCATCAATTTTACTCCTTTAACAATTAGGGTCCTTTGTGTTCCAAGAATTGTTTGCTCCTTCTATTATCATAAAGATTTCTTTTTTTTATGATTTTAAAAATAGTTTTAGCTTTTATATTCAAGTATATGGCCTATTTCAAATTGATTTTTATGATTAAGTGTAGAAAGTAACATTCATTTTTCAATTAAAATATCACTGTTATAGCAACACTTGCTAAAAAAATTTTCCCCATTCAATCCATTTTGTGCCTTTGTCAGGAATTGATGGACTGCATATATGTAAGTATATTTCTGGAAATGGACTAGATACTGTAGAATCACAGCAAATTTTGAGTCATTTGTAATCTTTTTACTATAATTCTGACTCCTGGATCTTTTCTTCTCTATGTATGTTTAAAATCATTGCTCTGTCTTGCATTGTTATTATCTGTAGGGGATGCAAAAAAGAGCAGATTTAGACTTCCCTGTATTCATTTCCTTTTCTTTTGAATATGTGTTTTTCTCCCTGGATGTCAAATAAGTATGTGTATATCTGATGATTATACCATATGATTGACTTAATGTCAATTTACATAAGTATTTTCAAAGCACCTTTTATATTGTTAGAATAAATAATTATTCTGATGGGAAAAAAATTAAGATATTTCCCTGAAATCCCTAGGGGGAAAAATACTATAATTATGAAGCTACATTTGTTTAGATATAATACCAGTAGCACTTTTTAATTGTCCTAGAGATAACCCCCTCTACACGTACCTACTCACTGAGAAAGAGAGAGAGAGGGAGAGAGTCTGACTCATAGCATTATTTTTTCTGAAAGCTTTTTGGTCCTCAAAGGTTTAGTTCAGACTTCCTAAAGGTAAAGGAAGACTGATGCTATCTAATTTCAAGGGGAAAAAAGAGATTGGCTCACTGCTGGAGGATAACTTTCTCAAGATTAAGAGATACCAGGGTTTTTTTGTTTCTTAGAATTGTAAAGACTTTTCCATATTCGCACACAGTATCATGTATAAAACTGCTCTATTTCATCATTCCATGGGATCCCAATTAAACTGACTAAAGAGTGAGAGAAGTCTTTGGTGGTTTTGTAGCTCAGTGTCTGTGGCACAAAGGAGCTGGCATGACCTGTAAGAAGATGATCTCAGAAATTTCTGTACAAATTGACTACTAAGACTATGACCAGAGGAGAACTGCTGAGGACTGTAAAGGCTAACATGCATTCAGGTGAGTAAAGACCAATTATGTGGCCTGCCCACACAGCATCATTAGAAATAGCAATTGACACTGTTGGTATTTAGATGAAACTACTATTAGGAAGTTTTTATTTCAGGAGGATCTTTCTTCTTATTTTACTACAAGTTGTATGGTGTTTAGTATTTAAATATGACGTAGGGAAAGAAAAGGAACCATATGAAGCAAAGGACATAGTATGTATTGCTATATGGGGAAGTGAGAACTTTAAGCTAATGCAATTTAATTTATAAGAAGCCATTGATGTAAAATTTTTATTTATATAATATGATTCAGATTGTGTGCACTTCTTAATTTTGCTTTTTGTTCTTACTTCCATAGCTTTAGCAATTTTCTCAGTCATTAAATTTACTTTAAACCATTATTTGAAATCATAAAGCTTATTCCATAGTATTTTGTTATACTATATTTATTCAATCATCTCTTATTAAATTTTAAAAGTCACTATATGATCTCCAGAAAATAATATATCAAATTCTCTCCCTTCCATCAGTGTTTAGCTGGGCTACCCACATCTTTCAGAATAGTTCATATTAGCCAGGCGAGGTGGCACATGCATGTAATCCCAGTGGCTCGAGGGGCTGAGGCAGGAGGATCACGAGCTCAAAGCTAGCCTCAGTAATTTAGTGAGGCACTTAGAAACTCAGTGAGACCCTGTCTCTAAATAAAATACAAAATAGGGCTGCAGATGTGTCATAGTAGTCGAGTGCCCTGAGTTCAATCCTTGGTACTCCCCCAAAAAGAATAGTTCATATTATTTAAAAACTCTTAATTAACTAAAAATAACAACCATTACTTTGTCCTTTATTCATTTTTCAAAGAAAACTTTTTAAAACATTTTTCCTAAAAGTTTATTTCCATTTCTTCAAAATAATTGGGATCATTTTGACTAATTTTATCCAAATGCTTAGTAAAAGTCCCAATTCAAATAAAAGTTTATTCACATACTTCAAGAAAACCAGTTGTTATGCTTACTTTCTTGAGAACAACCCACTCCCAACTACTTTATAAAAATTGCTTTGGCTCAAATGTCTGGGAACCTGGGACATTTATTTTTATTTTAGATTATTTTCTGTTAGAATTCTAATAATTAAATCCATTAGGCACAAATAGATTTTCCTAAGATGTATTTTCATGTCTCCCTACTTATCTTTCTGAAGTAGTCTATAGCCACTTTTGAAGCCAAAAGATAATGCTTGTGTCTGGTTCCTGGATCATCAAAGAACATCTTAATTATGGCCTTAGTTTGGGTCTCTACTTCTTAAATATTTACCTTTTTCCATAAGTTTGCATCAATATAACTAATAAAAGTTTGGGTCTGCTTTTTTCATCATTGAAGCTAGGCTCAGCATAAGTTATTTTCAATGAAATTCAAATTTGACTGAACCAACACTAAATTGAGAGAAATAGAAAATTTACTAGAACTGTCTTAAATAATGAAAAATGGTGGTCCATTCAAACATATATCATATCTTATTGGAAACTACTTTCTTTTACCTCTTGTCTCTCTAATGACACTCAGTTATAAAATTTTTCTCCAAACGCTTTCTCTCTCTCCTTAAACTGTCTTTACCCTCCATACTCAAGCTGCATATTGGTCATGTGTTGTGATGATGTGGCAAAGCAACAACCACAAACCTCATGCATGTAAGAAACAAATATGTTTCCGTTAACAAAACTAAGGCCATTATTAGATTTGGACTGAGTTTACTATATATGCATGGTGAACTACAAATCACATAGGTGACCTTGCTGATCTTGGCTGGTCTTGTTCACATGCTGGAGCCAGTGCTTAGTCATTGATCTAGAATGGTCTGGACTGGAATGATTTATGTATTTTACATGTAGCTCATCCTTTTCCAATCTTACCCAGGCATGTTTTTCTCCTGATGATGGCAAAAAATGAGAATTATCTACCTAATTACTCATATATATTTCAAGTATCTGCTTCATTGCATATGCTGACATCTCATTGGTCAAAATAGTTCACATAGTAGAGCTAAAGTCTGAGTGGAAGTTAGAGTGAAATGTAATGGCCTTCAGTGTAGGTAGGAGAGAAGAATTAAGACTATGAATGAAAACAATCTACAAAAGCCAGTTTTGTTTTTCTTTCTTTCTCTCTGTACATGTGTGTGTGTGTGTATGTGTGTGTGTGTGTGTGTCTAGTTTTTTCCCTATCTGGTTGCAATGTCCCCCTTTTACAATATACCTCTAGAAAGCCTCTTCAGTTACCTTCCTTTTGCTTTCAAACCTTCTCTGGTTTGCATAATTAAAATGGAAAAATAGTTAAGACAGAACTAACAGTGCAGGTGTTCGAATAAGAATAATAAGAGTGAATAATAAATATAACTTATTTTGTTTGAGAAAAGGGAGATAGGCCATGAATATATCATGTATTAATGTTTTTAACTTGTCACCAAAAAAACAATGTTGGAATAAAATAGATCCCGAGAGCATATTATTCCAATGCAGAAGCTACTCCCAGAGAAACACTTAAGACTTTGCTCTTAGCAATTAGGGATTCATTACTCCTTGGCCTGCTCATCTGAATGCAATATTATTCAAAATCAGATATCCCACTGGAGTAATATGATGGCGCAGATGGTTGAAGTAAAATATCTATTCTTCCACTTTTTCCAAGCTCAAAAATTTTCTCCCATTCACAATGGCAAATAACTGTGGGATGAAAATTAGTGTTTTATTACATGCTTACGTAGATCCAAAGTTTTACTCAAAAGTACTTCAGCAGTACACAACATTATAAAACTGAGATGTGCAGAATGAAAGAACTTCCCCAATGTCTTAGGAGAACATATAATTTGTTTTTGCCTCAGGGTCATCCGGTGTTCAAACTCTAAACCCCAAACTAGGGGCTATAGAGTCAAAGAAATGGTTTTGATTCAGCTTCTTCCTGTTGCTAATTTCATGTTCTTTAGAGTTTAATTAACTTCCTCTTTAAAATATGGTGTCGACAGTAAGATATATTCTTTTCAGGACTAAATATAATAAAATGAAACATCTAGTGTAATGTCTTAAAATAGGAGTGTCAGTACTGCTGACTCCTCGCTTTCTATCGATAACCCAGCCAATTTATTCTCTGGAGAAAGTGACTAAGAGAAACAAAAGCAACTCTATCCATTATGGCCATGATTTTCAACCTTGGCTGCATATTATAGTGACCCAGAGAGTTCTTGGAAAACTGTGTCTGGGATCCACCATGGACCAATTTTAAGTCAGCATCTCCCTGAGTGGATGGTCTAGATCATGGGTTTTTATTTTGTTTGTTTTGTTGTTGCTGTTAATAATTTGTTTGTTTTTGTAAAATGTCCTAGGTGATTATGATTCATTATGAGAGCACTAAGGCCATTGCTGTAGTCCAGTAGTTCACAGTATGGACCCACACCAGTAACATCAGCATCTCTTAGGAACGTGTCAGAAATGTGAATTTAGGGCCCAACCTAAAGCAGCTAAATCAGAAACTTCAGAATGGGGAGGGATGGAGAAAAACAGAATGTATTTTACCAAGCTCTCCAGCTGGGTCCAATGCACAATAACACTTGAGGACCACTCACCATCAATATCATTAAATTTAGTGTCAAAGAATCACCCACAGTGCTTGCTTAATATATGCATTTGTGTGTCTGACAATACTCACTAAAAAGTTAACATTACTGCATGTAAATTATACTTTGATTCATTTAAAAAAATGACACAAGTATATTGTCTTGTGGACTCCTCTATCAGAGATAGAAGAGTTAAGTTACTGTGTTTGAGTTGGGACTCAGTCAACTATATTTTTAAAGCATGACAAAGACTGTGTTGCAGTAGGCCAGCGGAGCACACTCCGAGTCTGCCTATTATTATCTATATTCCTTTATTACTATAGATTCCTGCAGACATAATATGTCAGCATCTTTAATCAATAGTCCCCTTTCTCCCCACACCCTTACAGAAATGCCTTAGAAAAATGTTTTCATGCAACTTTTGGTATGACACTTTCAAAGGTAAAATAACAAATAGTTTTTGTCCAAATTGTCTATGTATTTTTTTATTATTTAGTAGTTGTCTTTATAAAACTGATATAATGGTTTATAAAATTTATTTCCACATAAATTTTCTTCTATCCTGATTGCTAAAATATTTTTATCCAACAATTAACAAAATAGTGTAAAATGGTATTTATGCTTCAATTTTTTATCATAATTGCGGGATAATTGAGACCTACATTTAATGCCAGTTGCAACAACTCCACTGATGTAATTTTTGGAAATATTTTCTCTACATAGTGTTCTACCATATTAAAAATTTTTGAATGTGTCCTTTATTATGTTACCTTAAACCAGTTTATGAACATAACAGAGTGAAGAATTCTGTCAAACAATGATCTTCATGATAATTCAAGTCCCATTTAAGACATTCAGTTTTCCTGAGATAGTGAATGTAATCCACTGTTTTCATATTCTAAAAACAGGAAAATCAGGTACTAGTTACATGTGAATGTACATGGGGAGAACCCCATGACCCAATGACCCAAATGCCTCTGAGCTTGAGCTTGAGGGCTGATAAATTCTGCTGTGTTGATTATGAGCAGACTCTGCAAGTCTCTGGCTTGTTTTTCTGTCTTTAACTGGAATGATACTCATCTTCGTGGTGAGCAGTCAAAATTCATAACCTACACATAAGGAGACTTTAGATTTTACAAACCAAATATTAGAATTCCTGCAGTTTCCTGTCAGCAAGTCTCTTAGTGAGTTAGATTCTGCTGTGGTGTACCCTGTCCCTTAAAAAAAATCATTAAAAAACAGGTTCACTTGGAAATGTATCAAACTATATATCTCTAGAAGGATTTTATTTTGTTTTTAAAGGTGGTCAAATTTATGAATGCTTCCTTAGTAGTGCTCTGAGAGACAGTAAATCAACATATTTTACATATTTTCCACACTTCACCAAGATTTTGTTAAACCAGTGTCCCAATAGTCTATATAAAAATTCATATTTCCATATCAAGAGAAATTCATGGAATAATCTCTTCTTGTATTATAGTGAAAAAATGCTACTGCAAAAACAGATGTTTATGATTATCTTTTTCCGCAGAACATGTGCGTCTGAGAATGCCACGTGCAGGGAAAGAGTGTCAGGACAGAGTGGCCTGATTTCTACGTCTAGGCTGGGAATTCTTTTTTGATAATCTCAGACATATTTTTAAATTTAAAAAAAAATACAGTTATTTTGAAAAAAAGTAAAGCATGTTTTATCAAGCAGATATTTTTAACACTCACCACTGTGAAAGTTTTGACTTTTTAGTTGAACTGACCCATTTAAAAGCATTTGTGTATAAATTACATATTTTTAAACCATCAAGTAAAAAAATACAAGCTCAGGAAACATGAAAATGTAGTTGAATAAATTAGCTGTGCTATTTTTTTTAAAAAAGCACAAAGTTAATAGGTATTGTCAGGCTCCTAAAGGGTCTGAGGGTTCAGCAGTGCTCCATGAATAAATTTCAACCACCTCAAGAAGACCATCCTAGAAAGTGACTGGGTGTGGTCTTAGTGAAGAGAAATCACTGGTCTGAAGGTTGTAATACAGTTCGACTTCATATTTTTCCACATTTTAAATTTATTCTAGTTAGTTATACATGATAGTAGAATGCATTTTGACATATCATAGAGTATAACTTCTTGTTTTTCTGGTTGTACATGATATAGAATTACACTGGTCATTTAATCACATATGCACATATAGTAATAATGTCTGATTTACTATCCTACCTACACTTTACTCCCCTCTGTCTAATCCAGAGCACCTCTATTCTTCCCTAGCTCCCACCCCCCTTATTATGAATTAGCATCTGCATATAAGAGAGAACATTTGGCCTTTGGTTCTTTGGGATTGGCTTATTTTGCTCAGCATAATATTCTCCAGCTCTATTCATTTACTGGAAAATGCCATAATTTTATTGTTCTTTAAGGCTGAGTAATATTCATTGTGTATATATATATACCACCAATTTTTGTTTGCTGACAACTCTCAAGTACCACCACCCCCTTGGTTCCCACATCTGGGAAAATTGATAAGAAAACACAGGTATGCCTTCCTTTGGTGTGGGTGAGAAGTCCAAATATTAGGATGCCTGCCCACAAAAGAATGCTCATTCCAGCCCCTCTCCTTCACTACCACAAACCCTGGTGATCCTCATTTCATTTTCCACACCCTCCCAAGAAACCTCCATCTTGTGAGTAATAAGCCTTTTTATACTCTGTGTGTGATGTCAGTAGCCTCCACAGCTAAGCCAGGTTTTGAGGATTAACACTATAATGATGACTTATTTTGCATTCACATTTTAATAGCATTGTTTTCACCTTGACATCATTCCTATCTGTGTTTTAATTTCAAATTTTCATTAAAATATCAGTTTATTAAGGGCTGTTAATTACTTTCTTCAACTCATCTTCTTTACACTAAAGCGTTACATTTATATGCTGTAACTTTTCCTGCAATCCTTTTTTCATTTTAATATACTAAATCTGTATTAATTCTGGACCCATTAAATCAATGTTTTTCTGAGGAAATTAATTATATCTTTGGTCATTGTTGTCTCCAGTGCCAAGATAAACAAAAGGGATTGAAACATATAAATATTCAATACATATTTTAAAATGCATGAATGAATCCATCAATGAACATGTCTCTGGGAAAGTTTAGTGCAGTCTTCAGTAACTTGAATTCACCTTTTGTAGTAGAAGCATCAACAAAAATCATTCACTCAAGTTATTTGCTGTTTTTACAAAAAATCTCAATTACTTTTTAAGCACTTCTTTTTCAACATTGAGCTAATTGCTTTATATGCATTATCTAATTTAAAATCCTCAAGAGCCCAGAAAGATAGATATTATTTCCATTTTACATTCAGAGAATAATTTTCATGCCAAATATGTTCTTTCATTTATTTCTCTTATAAAATAGCTTGATGAATAAGGCTTGTAGTGATATGGATCTTTCTTATTCTGAATAGTAAAACAGAAGTCAAAGCAGAGTTGGAGAATTTCTGGTGGTCCCAGACCTTGGCTGAGAATGAGAAAGAACTAGAACACCAGCTGACACAGAGTTGATGCCTGTTCAAGAAATGAATTTCAATACATACTCTTCCCTTGTCTGATTTAGTTTTGAATTTTGTTTCATTTACATATGGTTATTAGATGCACATGCTACATACCATGGTATGGGATGGCGACCAGTCATCATTTGTCTTTGCATGGAACTTCCAACCTAATGGGGAAGAGGGAAAATGGGAAAGATGTGGGTGAAAAAAAGTAAACATTTTATTTTAAATTAAGAGTTTATATTATATGAAAAAAATGTTATTCTACGAAACACACACATATGTACACAAAGAATTGTCAAAGACAAAGAATGAGTGTAGTGTGGGCTACTTAATGAGAAATATTGGTCACAGATCAAATCTTTCTCCAGTGCATCCTGCCTCAGAAGATTGTATGGAGCTGCAACTCTTTAAAGGGAAACCATGTTACAAATAGTGCACTTTCAAGCTTTCAAACCCTGGCTGGAAGGTGGTCTTGGAGGCAACTGCCTGTCACGCCTCTGAAAGTTCAGGTCAGCACAACTGAATGCTGGTTGTAGTGCTCAAAGTTCAGTGTTCCAAGAGCTACTTCAGTCCTAGGCAAATCCCTGGGTAGATCATTTTGGCTGAACTTTAGTGTTTTTCACTTTTAGCAAGGTTACTAAACTCTAGATATAAGCAATGTTTTCCTATATCAGCTTTTATCAGTAATAAAGCTAATATTATCATTCTTCAGCTGCTTGCTTAACTTTCAGTTGGCTTTGAACTTGGGGATAGAAGAAAGATTATATTTATTGGATTTCCCTAGATTCCTAATCATCATGTTCACCACCAAAGCTTTTAATCCAGATGGTCTGCTTTTCATCAGAAACATTCATACTCCTCCCTGCAGGCTTTTAAATCTGGGCTTGCTCTTTTCTCAGAGCACTCAGCTCCCAGGAAAAAGTCCTATGCAATGATCTTGAACCCATGGATTACAGAATTCAAGAAAAATTTTGGGGAGGGACCCTAGGTATTTCATTCACTATTGAATGTCCAGAAATTAGTACTTTACATAGGCTTTAATAAGCGATAAGTGCTTCTGGAATATTAAATTGTATTCTCTTGAGTACTATGCTTTTCTTAAAAGACCTCAGAATCATCCTTTGTCTACTCACTTTTGTAACTATCACATTTGTTAGATTTACAGACTGGATTATGTCACAGACAGGTGTAAATCTCAGCCCAAATTTCAGGAGTTGGGAGTAAAAGAGAAGATCTGCTTGTATCTATTCCTTTTATTTTCTTACTTAGTTTTTTTTCCATCATAAGGATATTCAAATTTTTTTTCTTTATAATATTTACAAATCTCATACAAACAATATATCTAGTTAAGAACTATTTTCAAGTCATTTGTAAGACACAGAGATGTCTAATACACTTGTGTACTATAATCATTTGCTTTTTATTTGCACACCATTGAACAATATCAGCAACATAAAAACCTGCTATTACAAAATCAATAACATAAAATACACACACACACAAATAAAAAAAGCTCAGAGGCTGTAATTTTTTGTGTCATAGATGAAGATATCTATCTAAAACCCTTTCCTAGAAGTGTTATGTAAAAAAAATACACTGTATTTCTGTAGTTTTGTATTAGACAAATTAAGAAAAAACTCTTCTTAAAGTTAGTAAATACATAGATATACTTAAATATTTATTTATTTATATATTTATATAAATATTTATATATTTATATAAATTTACATTGATATATGTAAATTTGCATGAAGGTTTTGTTACACTATTCTTACTGAAAAACATGACTAATTTGTATATCACTTATATGGCATCTTTCAAGAATTTCAGCTCTGTGTTATATCAGTCACTAAGTTATCCAGATAATATTTAATAGATCCTTCTTATGTGCAAGAAATTACTCAGGCTCTTCCAAAGATTATACAATTCAGAGTTTCTGGTGTCTAAGTTTGTGTGCTCTAGCAGTGAAGACTAAAACAGAAACACTTGGGAATATGTAGGGACACAGGAGAAATATCTGTGTTTATTTATAGGCATGTGCTATAGAGATTTTTTTAATATCAGTTAATTTTCTCAGAACTATTTTCTCTTTTAACAGATAAGAAGACTGTATCAGAAAAAAAACTCATCTCACCTGTCCAAGGTCACAATGGTCCAAGAACACATATCCAGTTTTGGCAAACTTTTTCCTAGTATATTTTTATTTTTATTTAGATTCTCAAAAAGAATATCTGTAAGAAAAATAAGCTTCTTTTTCTCTCAGTTTTTACCTTCATTAATTACATTGTAAAATTATGATCTGTTGGCAATGGGAAAAACTTATATATTCACTCTCATACTACAGTTATCTCATACTAGACAAAGGTGCCAAAAACATTCACTGGGAAAAAAAGCCTCTTCAACAAATGGTGCTGAGAAAACTGGAAATCTATATGTAGCAAAATGAAATTAAACCTGTATCTCTCATTCTGCACAAAAATCAACTCAAAGTGGATCAAGGACTTAGGCACTAGAACAGAGACTGTGTACCTAACAGAAGAAAAAGTAGGCACAGATCTTCATCATGTCAGCTTAGGAACTGACGTCCTTAGCGAGACTCCTAAAATGCAAGAAGCAAAATCAAGAATCAATACAAGGGATGGATCAAACTACAAAGCTTCCTCTCAGCAAAGGAAACAATCAGTAATGTGAAGAGACAGCCTACAGAATGGGCAAAAATCTTTACCACATGCACTTCAGATAGAGCATGAATCTCCAGATATATAAAGAACTCAAAATAAATAACCCATTTATTGAACCCAGTCAATAAATGGGCTAAGGAACAGACATTTCACAGAAGAAATATAATCGATCAACAAATATAGGAAAAAGTGTTCAACATCACTAGCAATTAGAGAAATGCATATCAAAACTACACTGAGGTTCCATCTCACTCCAGTCAGAATGGTAGTTATCATGACTACAAGAAACAATAAATGTTGGCAGGGATGTGGGGAAAAAGTACACTCTTACATTGTTGATGGGACTGAAAATTGGTGCAACCGTTATGGAAAGCAGGATGGAGATTCCTCAGAAAACTTGGAATGGAACTAACATTTGACCCAGCTGTCCATTCCTCAGTCTATACACAAAGGCCTTAAAGTCAGTATACTACAGCGATGCGGCCACATCAATGTTTATGGCAGCTCAATTCACAATAGCCAAACTATAGAACCAACCTAGATGCACTTCAACAGATGAATAGTTAAAGAAACTGTGATACCTATACACAATGGACTATTACTCAGCCTTAAAAAAGAATAAATTATGGCATTTGCAGGTAAATGGATGGATCTAGAGAATATCTTGCTAAGTGAAATAAGCTAATCTCAAAAAACCAAAGGCTGAATGTTTTCTCTGAAATGCGTATGCTAATTCGCAATAAAGGGGGTGGGCTAGGGAAGAATAGAGTTACTTTGGATTAGGCAGAGGGTAGTAAAGGGAGGGGAGGGGGTATACAGGTAGGCAGGATAATAGAATTAATCAGACATTATTACCCTATGTGCATAAATGATTACACGACCTGTGTAATTCCACATCATGTTCAACTGAAGTTATATTGCATTTATGTGTAATGGATCAAAATGCATTCTACTGTCATGTATAACTAATTAGAGCAAATTTAAAAATTCACAAAAAAATAGACCCGAAACCGAAAACCTTCCACTCTACCCAAGCTCATTCTTTCTACAGTACTGAGTTATGTTTATTTACTTTTAAAGGTGATGAGCTGCCCTCTGTTTCTTGATTTTATTTACATTATTTCACTCCTTTTGATGGTCTGTGACATTTCTTCACCATTTTCCTCTCTCATCTTCAAAATTTTTTTTCTACTTTGAAGGTTCTCCTGTATCCATCAGCGGGGATCCACTAATGCATTTCTCATCATCTGTTTGCTGATCTGAACTGATAGATTCAATCAAAATGCTTCACTGCCTTGTTCTCATGCACTGCTAATTCCCCCTCTCCTCACTGGACAGTAAGCTACTTTAGGAAAGTAGCTTAAACCTATTTCTTGGCTAAACCTACCTACTTGTGATAGAAGTTATTTCTTGGCTAAACCTACCTACTTGTGATAGAAGTTAAATGTTTATATATTATGAACAATACATGAAAGAAATCCTATTTCAATGATCTGAAGTTATTTTTTTCCCTAAATATTCTATTTCCAAGTTTTGGGAAAAGAAGAAATAACTAGTTTATTTCTCCTTCCCAAACTCATGCTCACCAGGAGTTTTTCTACTATTTATATTAAGGAAGAAATAGAAATAGAAAATTAGCAATACCTATCTAAGAAGGTTAAATTTGTCATCAAGAATGTAATCACAAATTTTATGAAAGGATAAATAAAAATTTTAGTGCCACTTTTCAAATGCAGATTAATAAATGTCATCTGTAAGAGCAGCATTTTATTATTGGATTATTTTGGGATAATATCCTAAGAAATAACTGTTTCATATTACAATATAATAAACAAGCCAAAGACTTTATCTTTAATTATGGCAAGTTAATTTTTCCCCCTTTGAATGTATGGGACGTAAAATATTTCCATATGTGTATGGGAGGGAGTATATGTTTAAAATGAATGTATAGAAATGTAGATATTATTCTCAGAAATATCAGGACAGGTGCCCAGGACAAATCACAATTGACATTGTAGAAAAATATTTTAAAAATATTCAAATAAGTTAAACAGTTGGAGATTGAGTGGTCTTGATAGTGATTGTTTTCAGGGAAATCTTGAAACAGTTGCTTTATAGCATTTTATGGTGTGGAAGAATGGGAAGTAAAGGTAAGTTTAAGTTGGCCCAGCTAGGCTCAATTAAATATCTCATGCCCTGTTCATGTTTCATGTGGTCAAAGGTAAAATAGAAATTCCTACTAGAGACAGTGTGGAACACAGATCAGGTCAGAATCTTGAGTGGAAACTCCAGAGGGTAAAAAGAAGTTTGATATCATGGTTGAGAGCTGGGAATGAGATCACAGATCAGAAATCAACAAGAAAGATTATGAGAATTCATTGTAAATAGCAAGTGTTCTGTTTGGGCTTGTATTTGCATAGCTGTTAATTTCTTTGGAATGGTTTGAAATGCAAATGGATACAGGTAGTGGTATAATTAGGTGTCACTTTTGGATAGGCTTATCTAAATCCAGCTGGGGCCTCTGTTTCCTGGGATGCTTGGATCATTTATCTGTTGCCAGAAGACCACCTGAGCTCCTTTTATTCCTACAATGAAATACAAAGACTCCAACTAGGGCCACTGTTGCTGTACCACAGTATAATAAAAAGTTGTTTTATTTCATGAGCATGTGTGATCTCCAACTCATTAATGATGTTTTAGTATTAGTTGATTACTGACCATTTTTTCTCTGACATAATACTGTTTTCTGAGAATTCATATAGAAAGTAGACAATAATTTGATATATTCTGAAATGGCTTCTTTTCTCTACTGTCACATATGCTTAAATTCATTCTTGTTTTTTGTTCTCTCCTTCATGTTAGGAATATCACATTCATCTCAAGGATATCCTAAAAATTTTGTAACATTGACTTTGCATTTAGATCGTAACATGCTTAATTTTAAAATAAGTCTATTATGTATCGATGTGGAAATTAAGACTGAAACCTATTATGTTTATTCTAATTTGCATAATATGTCTGATAACAGAGAAAATAGCAACACAATAAAATTTTAAATAATTTATTCCAATCAAGTGAAATAGAAAGGGAATAGTTGAATGTATTTTTATTAAAATATTTTGGTTAATGTCAAATTTATATGATTCAAAATGTGATTAACTACTTCTGATGCTCTTAAGTTTTTCCCTAAAATATTGGAAATGTGAGTAACGATTAATTTAAACATATTTAGAATACATAGGTGAAACAAATTAATCACAATATCATAGACGTTCAGCTGGAGAAAGTACCAGTGAGTATTATAGAAAAGTGGTCGATGTTCAAGGCCTCCTTTGGATGTTTATCAGAACATGCCAGGGGTTCTCATGCTGTTTCTTGTCCTGGGGTAGGTCTTGGGGCAATGTCAGTGGAAATTATAATCAGACAGAAATCCCAGGAAATGACCTACACAGAGCCTACCCTGAAGGTAGCTGCACGGATATCCTGTTTCTTCATTAACACTTGTAATGTTCTATCATTAACTTCCTACAATCTGATGATAACAATAATACCAGCTTGAGATAAATTTATTAAACAGGGAAAATTAACCTCTCTATTTTCCTTTGTCCTTAGATGCTTCAATTAATCTTGAATGTTCAAGTGACCTTTCATGGTCTCAATCTCCCACAAGCAGGCTTTCACAAACTAATCTCTCCATAGATCATTCTGTTATTGTTTTTCTCAGGGGTAGTCATCTGATATCAGGACAAGGTGGAAACTGGTCTAAACCAAGCAATAAAAGGCCTTGATTTATCAGGTTCTATTATTTCTACTTACTCAAACCAAGTTTTCTCAGCTTTAAAAACTGTGCCACCTAAGCCATGGTTGTTTATATAAAGAACAAATTAAGTAGCAATTATAAATATTTTAATAGGGCCTAAAGTACTTAAATATACAAGGCAGCTTATGATTAACATTTAAGAATAAATATTCACCCATAAATCCATCATTTTATTGCATTCCAGCATCCTGAGGGCATTATGCACATAGGACCACTTCCATATCATCTCAGAGTTAGAGCCAAGAGCTCAGAGATGAGAATCACAGGCAGCTAATAACCACACCTTATAAAGAGAAATGATCAACTTTTCATGCAACACCTTTAAGAGCCAGGAATACTAATTATGGAAACTATTTTTCAACTCTAGTGTCTGGACATTGGCAGTCAGGGAAGCTTTTGTTGCATTTTTCTGTCAGGAAGGGATTGCTTCAGCTTTCTGGTTGCCTCTTCATCAGAGAAGAAATGGGCTCTCCATCACCTCAAATGATGACAGGGACAGGGGTGGTCCACAAGCTCAAGTTTGTCGTGCCTCTGTATGCAGAGTCTCTTAGAATTTCAGATTCACAGAGATTGGTGCTTTACTCTTCTGAAGATTCTGAAGAGAACGGCTGGAACCTCTCCAATAGAAAAGTATTGATAGAAGGTTTCATTGGAAATAGCTGGTATTTCAGAAGTTTGCAAGATGAAAGTGCCAAGCTTTCATTGGTATTATTACAGAACTATGAGTAGTACTTCCTGATAGAATACATATTAGGATTGATTTCACCTTTGGATATGTAACAGTAGTTTAAAAAAGTTGTTTGTTTCTGTTTTTATTTAAGGGATAAGTAATGCATGGCTGAATTAACCCTCCACAATATCTAATAGCCAGGATCCATCACTTTTTGTTCCAACACGTTGGTCTCCCCAAGGATCTTGTAGTCCTGTATGACTGCTCTCACCTCAGGTATTCCAGAGAGAAAGAAAAGGTGACCTTCTTGAACACGTACTAGAAATAAAACACACATTAAATATATATACCATTGGCCAGAATCAAATCAAACTGCAATGTTGCTAGGTCATTATATTGGGAAAATGCTATCAATTATAAATGAAAACTCAATCTGAGTCTGGTGTTCACAAGTGGACCACAGCTTAACCGAGTCTCATCTGCCTGTTAGATTTCATTTTAAACTCATAGTACTGATGGGGTATTTGCTGCTGGTTGCATTGGACTATAATCTGCCCTTCCTCTTAAACCCACAATGTGCTCTGTATTCTGAACAGTGGCATGCAGTACAACCTTTATTTTGTCTTAAGAAAAAGGAAAATCAGTAGTGGGGGAAATAACCTTGGTCAGAAATAGATTATTTAATTTACTAGACCTCATGCTCATTCCACAGAGTTGAACATCAGATTAAGACATTTTGCCTTGTTTTCTCTCCAAAAATGCAAGATTCTGACCTAAATTAAAGTTTTTAGGTTGCCAAACACAAAGCCTTTGGAAACTTATTACAAAAGAACTGTTTCATCCTCACTAAGATAAGTAGGAGCTAGCTAAGCCATAAGCAAATGGAATCCACTGATGAGTGAGACTCTGGCAGAAATGCCCTGATTAAACTTTGCTGCTTAAAAAGGCTTATTACCATGAGTACCAATCTACACCTGGTTTGCATAGGATGCCTCATAGCAAAATGCACCCTAATTTTTCTTTGAGACAGATCTTAAAAAATAAAATAAATAAAAAATGTTGGGAATGGAAATAAGAGCAATGAAACCACAAACTATCCACTATTCAGTCAATTAATTTGTTTATAGTATTTATACTCAGACTACTTCCAAAAGGCTTTGAGGTAGTTGAGTGTTCAGAACACCATTGTACCTCTGCCAGGGGTGGTTTCTGGCTGAGTATCAAGGGCAGTTTCACATCTCAGAAAGAGTTCATTGTAAATAACCTGAAGGCATAACCCTAGTAATGTTACTTCCCTCCATGTCAAATAAAAATATCCCCCCATTCCCATGACAGCATGTGGGCTCTTCCACCCCACTAACAGACCAGGGAAAATAGTTGTAACCCACCAGCAAAGAGTCTCCTCATTGTGAAGAATGCATAAGAACATTATGCACAAATGTTCCATGCATGAGGCCCTAAGTGAATCCCTGAGGAGCATTTTTATAATGAATGGCTATTTCTTATTTCCCTTTTGCTCCTTAAAGTTAGGATATCTGTCTTTTTATTCATTTTTACATCTTGGCTCAGATATAAATTCATGCATTTATCTCTGTTCTATTTCTCATAACAATAAAAACATGCATGCTTTTTTTCTTATAACCCAAATAACCCTCTTTAACAAATGATTATGTACATTTTTTTTGTTCTTTTTTGTACCAGGGATTGAACCCAGGGGTGCTTAACAACTAAGCCACATCCTCAGTCCCCCTCCCTTTTAAATTTTGAGACAGGGTCTTGCTGGGTTGCTTAGGGACTCACTAAGTTGCTGAGGCTGGCCTCAATACATTATGAAATACTTTCTCCATGATAAACATACTTTGTACCTTCCTCAAGTCTATGCCAAACCCTCAAACTTTGCCTTATCCCATATCCTTCCTTAAAGATTCCACTGTTTCTTAACACCCATTCATTCAGCTATATCCAACTTACCTCACTATTCCATCAGAAGATTAGCAATGCTGTTACAGACCTACATGGATCCTCCCTCCAAAATCCTTTTTACCTATAATATGCTCTTTCTTCCTTTGATGTGAATTTCTTACATCCCAGTCATCTAATCCTGTGTTTTTGCAATTATATCATGCTGTTCTCCACCATACACTGTGCCATCATTCTGGGTGGCCCTAACATTCATGATGCCCAGCTTTCCTCTCACTTTTCAGTCCCTGACTTTCTCATCTTCAGTAACATTCACTTCCCATGCTATCTTAATTAAATAATTCAAATACATACTTGATATAACTCAACTTTATTTAATACATTATTTTGACTCTATACATTTCCAGATTTTTTTTTTTATTTAGGCTTACATGTTAACAGTGTAAATGATTCATTGTACATAGATAGAGGATAACATATCAATTTTCTAGTTGTAAGTTGTATAGAATCACAACATATATGCAGTCATACATAAAGTTAGTGGAAACCCCTCCACATTCTTCCTGTCAGCATGCCTCCTGCAATCCTTTTGCACCCAGCTTATATTTCTTATGTTATTTTACTGACTCTCCTTTCAGAATTCAGAGTCATCCTTTAATCCTCCCTTTTCCTCATATCTCACATTCAAACATTTAGGAAACCTATCAGTTCTAGCTCCAAATTATATCTTGAATCTATTCAGGACTATTACTACACACATGCCATCTTGTCGCCATCTCCCCATTAGCTTCTGTACAGATGCTTATTGAACAAAAATGGCATTATATATTTTTAAACCCATTGTAAATTGAAAATATTATGAGTAGAAAATGCATCTAGTACAGTGAACATACTGAACATCATAACTTAGCAACATATCACACCAGAGTGTACTGGTTGTTTACCCTGGTGATCTCATAGCTGACCAGGAACTGTACCTTGTTGTCAGTATCCAGCATTAAAAGAGATTATTGTACTGTGTATTGTCATCCTGAGAAAAGATCAAAATTCAAAATATCATTTCTATAACATTGGTATCACTTTAAATCATAAAATTAAAAATTCATCAGTTGAACTATCCTATGTCAAGACCATCTATGTTAACTTTGTATGGATGTTCCTTCTTCTATTCTTGTCTTTCCTCCAGTTCATTCTCCAGCCAGGAGCCAGAATTATTTTTAACATTATTTTTTAATTAAATATTTTGAGAGAATTATAGATTCACATGAAATGGTAATAAATAACACAGACAGATATTATGTACCCTTTACCAATTTCTCTCTAACCATAATATCTTGCAATATTGTAGAACAATGTGACCCAGGATATAGTCATTGGTGGTTAAGACCAGAACCTGTTTACCACCACAGAGATTTTTCCTGCTGTCCTTTAATAACTATACACTTTCCTCCTTTGTTCCCTGGTATCCACTAATCTGGTTCACATTTACATAATTTGATTATTAAAGGACTTTTATGGTCTAGACATTAGGAATCCAACCAAAATGCTCCAGTGTGCAATAGTAGGGTAGGGTGTGGCTGGAGGAGGTGGGCCAATGGGGATGTGCCTTTAGGGTGTTTATTTTATCTCTGGAGAGTGAAGCACACTCTCTTTCTCTGTGTCCTGGTGGCATATCCTGAGCTGCTTTCCTCCACCCCTCTCCTCTGCCATGATGTTTTTCTTCACTTTGAGCCCAGAGGAGTGGAGTCAACTATCTATAGACTGAGACCTCTGAACCTATGAGTGCCAAAATAAACTTTTCCTCCTCTGATTGTTCTTGTCAGGTCTTTTGGTCACAGCAGCAAACAAACTGACCAAAACAAGGATGGTATGTAAATGAAATAATACATGTGATATCTGGGGTTTGGTTTTTTCACAGAGCATACTTCTCTGGAGTCTCATTCAGGTTGTTGCATATCAACAATTTTTTTTAAGGTGACTAATATTCTATGGTATAGCTGTTCCACAGTTTGTTGATCGTTTCCCCTTTGAAGGATATCTTGGTTTGTTTCACATTTTTATAATATGAGTAAAAATGATAAACATTTGTGTACAGAATTTTACATGAAGGTAAGTCTTTAAGCCTTTTTGTTTAAACTTATTTTAACTAATACATAAAAACATAAAAATTGTACAGTTTATAGGGAAATGTCACTAAAGAAACGATGTCATCTAAAGATGATCAAGGAGTTCCCAGCGGAGCAATCTCGACTCTGAACATGTATAGCCTCCGGCATGTGTGCTGGAAAAGAATTTCAGCATAAGCCAGTTAGAGATACAGACAGATTTATTTAGGAAAGCAGAGACACGTTCAAGAAAGAATGCCGACCATCTCGAGGGAAAAAGAAACTTCTGGGATAAAGCAATACACATCCAAGGGATTATATGGGCCATCCAAACAGTGAGAGATGTTTTTGAGGTTCCTGAGCTCTCCTTTTAAAGAAAACTTGGTGAAGGGGTAGGCCTGAGAAAGTACGTGAGGGTGACATCAATTTGGTCATACTTAGGATCCATAGGCTAATGTGGTCTTCATTATTTTATCTGGATGTAAGGTTGGAAAGTCTCCTAAATTACATGTTTCTTAAAATGTCATATCTCCCTTTACTTACTCTATTTATTGGCAGGTTAGTTAGCAATGCACATGGCAATTTTAAGTGATACATTTATGGTAATTTTAAGATTTACAGAGTTCCCAGAAATCTGTGAGTAACAGGCCTGGGAGTGAGACTGACCTGGGGAATGACAGACCTGGAAAGGTAGGGGAAACTCAGATAAGTGGATGTCTTACTTTTCCTTCTTTTGTGTCTCCTCTCTACTTATTATTTTCTTTTTTCTATCCTACTTCAGTACCATGTGATGTTTTAATATGTATATAAATTATTTCACGTTCAGATCAAGGTAATTTATGTCACCTCAAATGTAAGAGGAAGATATGTCTTTATTGCCAGATTGTAAAATGGTATGTTTAGTATTTTGAAAACCTGTCAAGTGGTTTTCCGGACTGTCTCTGTAACATTTGCACCAATTTCTCTATATCCTCACCAGCATTTGGTGTTTTGCTATTTTTATTTTAACCATTTTGATAGGTGTGTAGCAATAGTTTATTGTGGTTTAGTCTATTTCCCTAATGGAAATGTGTTTATTTTTTATTTATTTATTTTTTTGGTACCAGGGAATGGACTCAGGGGCACTCAATCACTGAGCCATATCTCCAGCCCTATTTTGTGTTTTACTTAGAGACAGGGTCCCACTGAGTTGCTTAGCATCTCTCTGTTGCTGAGGCTGGTTTTGAACTCGTGATTCTCCTGTCTCAGCCTCCCAAAGTGCTGGGATAACAGGCATGCACCACCATGCCTGGCGAACTGTGTTTATTTTAATGTGTTTATTTGTCATCTGTATATCCTCTTTTATGAAATGCCCAGGCTTAGTAATCTCCTTAAGCTCCTAAAGTTATTAGTTTATTTTTACTTTTGAGCCCTGAGAGTTCTCATGTATTTATTTTAGATACTGGTCTTTGACATATTTATTTAGTGAGTCTCCTCCATGAATATGCTAGGTCTAAACATTTATTTAGATCTTTGCTTTCTCTGGTCAATCTTGTATTGTTTTCAACATAAAAATCTTGTAAATGTTTTGTTAGACTCATACCTAGGTATTTCTTTTTATATTTGAGTAGTTATAAATTGGGTTTTTTTTTGTTTGTTTGTTTGCTTGTTTCAATTTTGGTGTCTGGAACTCATTGCTAGTCTCTAGAAATAAAATTGATATTTATATCTTATATGTTTGTTGCACTCACTTATTAGTTTTAAGAGTTTTTTGTAGTGCTCTTGAGATTATCATAGCATCTGAAAACAGGGAGGTTTATTTCTTCCTTTCAGATATATATGACTTTTTTTATTGCCTTGTTGCACTAACTAACATTAGGATCTGCGGTATAGCTCAGTAGTAGAGCACATCTTCGTGGTATAAGGTCCTGGGTTTTATCCTCAGTACCAAAACAATAGCAACAACAACACTAACAATCACAAAACCACACATTATATACAAGAGAGGATGAGATGGGAGAACAGTTTTCCTTGCCTTATCCTAATTTCGGGGAATATTCAGTCTTCATTAAATATAGTCTTAATTATAGGTTTTTAATAGTGATCTTATCAAGTTGAGGAAGATCCCACCATCCATTTCTATTTTTATCAGAAATGAACATTGAAGACTTCCAGTTTTAGCTCTGATATATAAAGAGCATAGAAGTCAGGACTCCTATAATAAGGAAAAAAGCTAAAAGAACTTAAAGTCAATTACTTTCCTTAGACTTATCAAAGAATCAAAGTCTCAGCAGACCACCACTCCAAACCTCTACAGAATGGCAAAGTAGAAAAGTAAACCTCAGATAGGCTTATCAGGAAAAGATGCGACTGGGGCATAAACTGGTAAATCACACTTAACTAGTCAATTTGAAAAATGCCAGAAGTCAAATTTGCCTTAGTGTGAGAATGAGAAATGCCTTTTGGGGGCTCCATACTGTCATGGGTTTTTACCTCCAGGAGCCTTACTAGGTTCTCACAGTGGAGAGTCAAGAAAAATCTTGTGTTTCTGGTCAGCAGAGGAGGAAGTATTTTGAAATATTTCCAGAGTGTTTTCCATTAGAAGGCCAATACTCCAAGAGAAATAAGTTTTAGCCGGGTCTTATGTGACACAGGAGAAAGAAAGGTAATTCCCCACTCCAGCTCCCTCTTGCCTCCTATAGCACATGTGAGGTTAAGAAAAACTTAGAAACCCTTGTGAAGGTCACAGCTTAAGGATGCAGGCTCACTTAAGACAGACTAAATTATAGAAATATAGAATGCATTTCCTCATATTTAGCTTTGAATATAAAAAGCATAGAAGTCAGGACTCCTATAATAAAAAAATTTTCACATCAATGGGTCTCTAGCATAAAAAGAGTGCATTAGAACTGAAAGGACTATAAAGTCTCTAAGATGGAATTACTAGAAAAACTTAAACATTATTGGCAAAATCCAGAGTAATTTGAAGGCTTTGGAACCTACAGTACAAAAACAATAATAACAACAAGAACAAAACCCTCACATTAAATAAAGGCCTGTTTAAGTCAAATCCTGTTATTCAGTATACCATGTACAGTTTCCCATAAAAGATTTCAAGACAAGAGAAACATAATTTGAGGAGACAAAGCAAGCAAGAATCAGATTCAGAGATGGCAAAAGTGTTGAAATTACCAAATCAGTAATTAAAAGTAACTATGATTGATATGTTAAATAAATCCTACAAAAATGCAGGCAAGTTGCAAGAATAAATGCATAATATAAGCAAAGAGTTGGAAAATCTAAGAAAGAATCAAATGCAAATGCTATAAATAAAGAACACTAATAGAAATGAAGGATGCTTTGTGGGCTCATGAATAGACTGGACACAGTCAAGGAAATAATAATTGTCTTTAAAGATTTGTCTACATAAATTTTCCCAAATTGAAATGCAAAGTGAAAAAAAGAGTGGGGAAAATTTCATAATATCCAAGGGCTGTGAGACAATTTCAAAAAGCATATCATATATTATTAGAATACTAGAAGGAGAAGAAAGATATAATGAAGAAAAATAAATATTTAAAGTAAAAATGGCCAAGGATTTTCCAAAAATTACAGGCATCAAAGAATAGATCCTATAAAGAATAGATCTCAGAGAACCCCAAAGAGAATGAATGAGTGCTGAATCTTATCAAATGCTAACTGCATCAATTCAAATGAAGATGTAATTTTTTTGGTTTAGCCTGTTAATGTGGTGAATTTTGTTAATGCATTTTCATATGTTGTACTAACTTACATCCCAGGAATAAATAGCCAACTTTGTCATGGTTTATAATTATTTTTATGTATTTAAAGATTATTTTTCCTAAAATTTTGTGAAGAGCTTTTAAACATATATATATGAGAGATACTACTCTGCTGTTTTCTTTTACTGTGTTTTTTCTCTGATTTTTGTAGAAGGGTAATATTTTTTCCATAAAATGTATTTGAGAATGGACTCTTCTATTTTCCTGAACACATTATACAGAATTGGTGTTAATTCTTCTTTCTGAGTTTGGTGAAACTCCAGTTCTCCAGTGAAATGATGAAGACCCACATAATACTCTTTTGGGAGTTTTACAATCTCTGATTCCATTCCCTTAAGTTATAGGACATTCAAAGGATCTATTTCATATCCGGTAACTATAATCATTTATATTTTAAAAGAATGGTACCTTCCATCTATTCACCATTGTAAATTGTCATATTTATGTATAATTGTTCATGCATTTCTTTATTATCCTTCTGGTATCTAATGGGTTTTAATGAGATACTCATTTTCATTCTTGATATTATTAATTTGTGGCTTCTTTTTTTGTTTCTTTGATGATCTTGCCAGAGGTCTCTAAATCTTACATTTTTTTCCAGAGGTAGTTCTTTGATTTATTGATACTCTATGTTTTTCTGGTTTCAATTACATTGATTTCTGCTTTCCTTTTGCTCTTCTTTTACTAAGTTCTTAACTGCAAGTAAGTTACTTCTTAACTACAAGTTGGATAGGTGATTTAATATCTTTTCTCTTTTCAGATATATCTATTTAGTACCATAAATTCCCCTCTCAGTTCTGCTACTCAGCTCATGATGCTCAGGAAGTAGAGTGAGAAAAAGAGGACACAGATATAAGATGTAGTTACGAAGCGCATGCACCAAGGATCCACTCCTACTACTGAGTTCCACCACCTCCCTCTCAATAATGGTATCAAATTTTTAATCCACTGATGAGGTCAGAACACTCATGATCCAATAGCTTCCCAAAGACTTACTTCTGAATATTACTGCATTGTAGTAAGGACCAAATCTAAAACACATGAGCCTTTGGGGGATATTCCAATTCCAAAGCATAACAAGCCTATACAATAGTTTCATTAAGATTTCTTATCCCCAAGCTACCCTTTAGCGATATATTTTCAACCAAATACCTAAAATCCATTTTTCCCCATTATATCCCCATTGTGCTTGGGAATGAGTTATTGCTTTTAGTTAAATAAACACTTTACTTTTGATTATAGTGAGCAGATTGAGCCTTGATAAATACGATAAATATGATTTGTTTCCATCTGTATCTACCTGCTCCAAATTGATACCCTTAGAAAACTACATGACATTTTCTCAGATATTTCTTTCCTCAAAAGTTGTTCCCAAAATATAGGTATGTGCCACATGAAGCTTCTGTCAATAACTGACCACAAAATTCAGATGGAACTGAAAAATTCCTATGGACTTGTGATGTCATGGCCTTCATAATAAAACACATTGTATGTCTGTGGTGATCTGGCGTAAACCAACCTCCTGTGCCAGCGCTGTACAAATGTATAACAATGCAGTTACACACAGCATAAACATCCAATGATAATGAATGGCAATGTTACTGGTTGACAAATTTTAAAAAAAAAAGTTGTTTTCAGAGAATAATTTTAGGTCAATATAAAAAGCCCACAATCTGGCATGTGACTCAGGAAGTTTTATTCACAACATTTTATTAAAGAATTATAGTGATGCTGTGTATGGTGGCACACGCCTGTAATGCCAGCACTTTGGGAGGCTGAGACAGGAGAATCCCAAGTTCAAAGCCAGCCTCAACAATAGCGAGGTGCTAAGCAACTCAGTGAGACCCTGTCTCTACTTAAAACACAAAATAGGGCTGAGGACCCCTGAGTTCAATCCCTGGTACCAAAAAAAAAAAAAAGAATTAGAGTGGTGCCAAAGGTAATAAATATTATAGTGAATGCCCACATGTTCACCATCTACATTCTATCATTATGTTTTAATTGTTCTTATTTCACTTTGTAGCTACCTCTTAATTCATCTCGAGAAAGATCTGGAGTGGGACAAAGCTGAGAAAATTGAAGAGTAATGGTGTTCAGGTCATTTAAGGTACTCTGATAACAAGCAGCATAAAAATTACCAACTCCTGGTAGAGACAGTTGGAGTCCTCGCTCTATATTTTTTAGAGATGAAATTTGTCCTGATCTTTCATTAAAAAAAAAAAAGAAATATGCCTCTACATCCAAAATAATGACTTTTTTGTGTAAGTACTTATGATAGGTCAGTACCTAGGTATTTACATCTAATTTATCTCTCTGTATCTACTAATCATTGATATTATTTTAACAAATCTAAGATATATATGACTAGCATAATCAAATGGAAAACCAGAGATAGAAAAAGCTCTTTTTTGGCTATAGGGATAATTTTTTAGGGGAGAAAGTAGATAAAACAGGATATTGGAAGCTGAGAATTTCAAGAAGGTTCAAGAATTAGGGAGAACAGTTTGCAACTAGACCATGAAAAAGGCGATGCTCTGAGAACCAGTTGGTTCTCATGGGCTTGTGGTTATTCCACATAAGTTTAGAAGTAACAAACTTGGCCAGATAAATGCTTTTAATTTTTCTCCATTAATTTAAGTATTTATTCAGGGTCTATAAACACATATGTAAGTTTCAGCATGTCTATAAAAAATGCATATCTAAAGTAAATATGGTCCACAAATGTAGAAAAACTTTTATAGCCTTTTACAAAAATATTAATCTCTCTCCAGTTTTGAAGTTCAAAGCAGTAAAAATTGCACTTGAATAAATACATAATTTGACTTAACTATTTTATAATAATTGAAAACATACCATTAAGTAATATATTATGAAATACAATTTTAAAAGATAGAGTCAGCAAATAATGTGTGCTATTTAAAACATAATTAATAAAATATTATCTTAACTTATAAAATAGTATTTTATTTTATATCATTAAGTAATATAACTATAGTTTAAAATAAGTCTTATTTTACAAAGTAGAAATAAATGATGAACTAATTTAAAATCATTTTATACATTCAAATACTAACATGATTTCTTCTTTTTCCTCCATGTTTATACATTGATCATTTAAATCATTGCTTGGGAGAAGCCATGAAGTTTTAAGATGAAACTGGAGATTTGAGGAAATGACATTGAGTCTTGAATGTCTAAATTTTAAGTTAATCTGAAAGGAAAGAAAGATCAGTTAATTTGAGAATAAAGTAGTCCTTCTTGAAATATTTTTCTTAAAACAAATTTTAAGGAAGTTAGGAGAATGCTTGCATAAATTAATGAAGTATGAGTGATTGGCCAGTGGATACATATGATGGCAGAAAAGATGTTAAATAGTATTGAAAAGTGTAGCATGAAAACAGGATTTGGGAAAAAAGTAAATAGGAAGTTACAGTGATACAGAAAACATAATTTAAGCAAAGGATAACATGAGTTGGAGAAATAAGAAAAGACATGGACTCATAAAACAATTTAATTCTCAGTTAAATCATTTATAATCTGTAATCTCAGCAAGACATTACAGCCCTCTTTTTCCCTTTACTTTCTTCCTATTTAGACCTCCATCGTGTTCAGAGTTGTTATGGTGAACAAACTTAATAATGATGCATGAAAAAATCCATCCATTTTGTAGTTAGCAGATTTGAGAAGAACTAAAATCACAGATACTAAATTATTTGTGAGTGACATAAGATAAATGTAAAATTTTGCTAAAGAATTTTCATCTTGGAAGAACAGCAAAACTAGAATATGGCTAAGAAAATAGCATCAAGTGAAATATTCTAAAATTTGTTTATTTGTGGTTGGCTGTTGAAGTTCGTGTTGTATAAACTAGAAAGCATCATCGCATCTGAAGATTTCTGGTTAGCATTTTCTGAGGAAAAAAAGAAGTAGAATGGTGATTTGGGGAGAACATTTTCATGATTTGATGCACATAATCATTGCCAATGAACTCTGAAATTCATTTAACTATTTATTTAAATAAAATTACACATATTAAACTTAATAAAAGTAAGCTTCATAAGTGGCAAAGTTTTATTCTAGGTTGTGTCAGACTACTTAGTGAATCTGGTAAAAATACCAAATGTTTTTACTAGGTATCCTATGTTATATATATTAACATATGTATAATTTTTATATAATTTCAGAGCCTTCACAACCCCTCAAAACCCATTTAATGAAGGGGGCATACAAGAGCCTCTGATTAAGAAACTCTACTCTATTTACTAGTGATTATTGTATCTTCTCATCAAACAAAAGTAATCAATGAATTTATTCTAGCCCAACAGAAAATTAATAACAATACTTGTGAATTGAAGATAAGGTCACACATATTTCTTTGTTCCTTCTTCTTTCCCCCCAAAGTCATGTCCAATATCTTTACAAGATTGTCTCTCTCTCTTTTTCTTTACTACAGTGGATCAGAAAGGAACTTCAGTAGCTTGGGGATTACAGGATTACAGAATAGAGGAAGATGGACTTAGAGATCTAACCTTGCAATTTCAGAACAATGGCATGGTTTATTGTAGTCTTTATTGAAAACTGAAGGAATCTGTGAGTGAGTGAGTGAGTGAGTGAGTGAGTGAGTGAGTGAGTGAGTGAGTTCAGAACAAGTGGGTGAATAACATGAAATGCCCCTTCAGAGTGTGCCAAGGGAAGCCGTGATGGCAATGCAGGGGTGAGGCAGTTGTGGCTTTTTTATGTACAGGCAGCTCTGAGTCCAGCAACAGAACCCATGATTTAAGAGTAACTCGTCTTCTGATACAACTTGACAATGTCTGTGCCTGTCTGCTTTTCTGCCACTGATGGATTTATTATTATTATTATTATTATTTTTTTTTTAAATAAGCACACCTTGACTAACGAACCTCACACGCCAGCCCACCTTCCCCCGTGCTACGTTCTAATTCAGAATCAACCATTGAAGGATTTAAAACTTGGCCAGCCATAAGGGGAAAAAGTCTTTCTCCTATGAAGCTGTGTCTGTAAAGTCTGGCTTTTTCCCAAGCCACAGGAACTTTAAACAGTCTGCTAGCTCAGCCTCCACAGACAGGTTCAAGCGCAGAGTGGGATGAAAGCTGCTACCAGCCTTTTAATCTTACAGGTTGAAGAAACCCTTGATGTTTTATGTCTTATTCTCTCCAAGGTGGACATATAAAGGTTTGACAGTAAAATAAAAATATTGAGAAAATTTATTTTATGATAAAACAAAATGGGAATTGGAAGGAAAGTTAGAATAATTTTTTTGAATATGAGTATTTACACAGATTCAGGTGACTTCAGATTATCAGATTATTACTCACAATCCTGATTTTGCATTTAATTGTACTCCAAAATTTTCAAAAAATAGCTTTTGTTTTCAATGTGACAGTATAAAATTGAAGAGAACAGCTTTAATCCCTGACTCTGACAGCCAGTACTTGTCTGACTTGTGAGAATTCCTCAGAATCTTTGAGCATCACTATCTTCATCCATAAAATAGAATTAATTATTATATCTGTTGATTACATAATGAATATATGAATGTGAGAGTGAAGTACCAGGAACACACAAAGTATCTGCTCAATAATCAGGCATCATTATTAGTATTTATAGTGCTATATGATTTTTAGTTGGTTTTTACCCATTGTACACTGTTAGTCAACTTTTCATTATTGTGACTAAAACTCCTGACAAGAACAGCTTAAAGGAAGAAAGATTATTTGTATTCACAGTTTCAGAGTGCTCAGTCCAGGTCAGCCAACTGCTTTGCTCTGCTGGGCCTGAGGTGAGGGAGAATATCATGGTAAAATGGTATGGTGGAAAAAAGCTGCTCAGCTCATGGTATCCAGAAAGCAGAAAGAGACCCAGAGCAGGAGGAGCCAGGGAAAAAATGTAATCCCCAAGGACACAATTCTCAGTGACCTACTTCCTGTAGTCATGTCTCATCTGCTTACAGTTACTATCTAGTTTAATAGTCTTTTCAAATTAATAATCCATCAAATGGATTAATCCGCTGATTAGGTTACAACTGTCATAATCTAATTATTACCTCGGAATATTCTTGCATAGTCTATCACATGAGCTTATTGGGGAACACCTCATATCTAATCCATAGCATACACCTTATCTTTTAAAATGTTCAGTTGAATAATTAACATATAACTTATATTAGAACTTATACTTTGAGAAATGGTTGTATAATATAGTGACCAATATTTGTCATACTGGTAAGATTTCTAGCTCAAACTTTAAACCAACTAATTACATCTAAAAATGTTCTGACCATTTCTAGGGTTAATATTCTTGGAGAACCATTATCAATTGTGTAAGTGCTATATTTTAAAAGGAAATAATTAGTTTTCTGTTTCTGACAGCTTAAAGCAAGCCTCAGGAGAAGGAAGAAACCACAATGTGACACTTGGGACTATGATTCATTCTAATAAACAAAGTATATAACCTTCCAGGAACCTACAGTGTACATTTAAACTCTGTACCAAGATAAGATCATTTTATTGTTCTTGAAAGTATACTATTCACCACTTATTTTTATTTCAATTTAATTCACTCTACTATTGACACAAAATGAGATATAAAACCACCTCTGAAGTTTACTGATGTCTATTACACTCCCTGATTATTTATCTGTTGACCTATAGGTCCATTTGAGGGACTCAACCCACTTTTTTTTTTTAATTCTAAAAATCAGAATGATGAAACACATTTCTGAAGTCATGTTTTAGGTGAAATTATACAAAAGTAATGGCTTTGTAGGACTCATGCTATAATAGACCATTTCTAGATAGTTTTAAAAATGAACAGTTAAGTAACATTGTTCATATATAACATTTGAACCTGAATAGAGGAAATTGTTTCAAATATCTGTCTAGATTAATTTTGTCAGGAAGAGGTATATAAAAATAGAGGAAGGTAGAATAGAGTTCAGAAAGTAATTTGTAAATTTTCCTCTGGGAAAATAACTGGAAGGCAGTTATAACAATAAGATCACTTTATAATCTGTGTTTAATCTTCACCATTTACTTCTCAGTTTCTACACTGTTCTCATCACATTGTAGCTACTATCTTTAAAGACTGAATTTGCATTTCTTAGGTGTTAAGACTGAGTATATTGGGCATAGTAAAATTACATGTTTCCTTTGCTTTGTCCATACAGTGGTGGGCATAGGTAAAATATACTAAAATACATTGGCAAGCTTGAACAGAGTTCCCAAATGTTTTATGCAGTGAAAATTTTATGCATGCAGAGGTCTATGAGTTTGCATTGTAAACAAACTCCTGAAATTGTTTGCAAGAGTTGTATAGAGCTACCCAAATTAAATTACATTAATTTTATTTGTCCGATGATATTTGGAAAACATTATCTCTTTAAAACAATAATGAAGCCAATAGACATACTTCTTACCTTCATGGTAAAGATATTTGTCTTCTTTTCATTTGGTTAAATTTAATTCATCTAGTTTAGGGGACAGTTGACTAGATGTGATGAGAGCTGGCTGTCGTCTAGCCCTGAAGAAGCCCAAGTGTGTATCATTTTTTTAATGATCTCCCTCATTGTTTTTCAAATATCTTGATAGTAGTTGGGAAAAAGCATCTTATCCATTTATATATAGGTCTTGCCTCACACAACCATTCATTTTCTTCCATGAAGGACACCGTTGTTTCTGATTGTGTCCTTGACCTGGCAGGGTGTAGTAATTTGCAGTTGAAGAGTTGTGCACTGCATTGATTCTCAAAAGGAAATGAAGAAATGTTGCCATCATTACCACTTATCCAATTGCTTTTCTGATGTCTTTAGAACAGGGGAAAATGAGGCTCACAGCCATGGTCAAGAGTATACAAGTTGGGTGGAAAAACTGAGGAGAGGAAAGAAGAAAGGCAGGGTGCTCCATGGACCCAGATAAAGTTACTTGATTAAAGCACTTCAGCTTTCTTTAAATCACCCTCAAGCAAAATAAATAAACAAACAAATTAATTAATAAATAATAAAAATAACAATTAAAAAAAATCCCAAAGTAGGTTAATAAGATTAGAGAGTGGAAAATCTTCATAGTATGAGACTCTTATCCACATATACTAGCAAACATTTAATTTTTTAAATTAATGAATGAAATGAAAGCTTTTCATTCATTTCATTCATTAATTTAAAATATTAAGGGAGATAAAGCATTTATTATTTTGAATACTCCTTTAACAATTCTTGATGCACACATCCCATTGAAAAATCTATGTACAATGACTTCTGAAATTTAAGCTACAGAGAAACGTTTTGCATGAGAAATTTCTAGACACAGAACATACACCAACATTTAACAAAAAGATGGAAAAAACCTCACATACTAATCCCAGATTACCTGGCAAGGAGAAAAAGACTAAAATAATATTTTTGGTTTTCAAAATGTGGATTTTATCTCTTCTTCAGTCTCCCCTCTCATCATTGTTTCACGGGGCGGGGGGGGGGGGACGGGGGACGGGCATCAGTGTCTACAGAGAACACCACGAGGTTCATTAATGGATTTTATAAAGGATTTGTGTAAACATTTGCAGATTTTTATGAGGGAAACACTGACTTGCTTTGCATCTGATGCCCAATAATGTGAAATGACTTCTTAGTGTTAAAGGAACTGGAAAATCCAAAACTTCACATTGAAAAGAAGATGTCTTTCTGAGGCAAAGATTGGCTTCGTTTTAAAATATACTCCCTTCAAACTGACTGGTGAATGAGCTACTGCGATGATAATAAGGCAAGGCAGTTAAAGAAGTGGTACCAAGTGTGAATTCAAAAAGTGTGACTTCGGCTGCAGGTTATTCATTACAGCATGCTTGATTTCATCTGGAAGAAGGGGATATTTATATAAATGATAAGGTTTGGAGTTAGAAGTTAGCTGTAAATGCTTTTAATTAGATAAATACAATAATAATTCATAATATGAATTCACAATATGAATTCATGTAAATAAAAATGTTTTAAATACATCAATAACAATTTAAATAAATCACTGTAACTCTTTTCTTCCTATGATCTAAAAGTAATTAGACCTAAATTATCTCTATATTGTAAAAATGTTCCTGTAGAGTAGGACCAGAATTTTGATATTAGTGTGACTTATAGTAACTGAAGGATCACAAAGTAATGCAAAAGTCCTCTGAAATTAAAGCTGAAATCTGAAAGAGGTTAAATGGAGCATGGTCTTCCTTTGAGGTTGAATTTTTTTCCCAAAAGGAATTATTTCCTTGTTTAAATATTATCCTCCTTCTTAATTATTTGTGTTCTACCTATGAGGTTAGAATTTTTTAAAGTAATTAATTTTTTCCTTTCATTTACTCATGGAATAACCTGGAGTACTCCTTGCTTACATTGCTGTTTGACTCAGTTATAATAGACTAGTTCTTAGATGTTTTTATAGCCAGTCCTTAAGACCTTCCAAACCAAGTGAACAAACCCTCAATAAATTGTCTGACATTTTCAAGTGCTGAAATAGTTCAAATAGTTTCCTATATCCTGTGCCCCTCCTCATTTTATTTCAAATCTCTTTACCACTAATTAATACCATTTCTTATCATTATTATTTATTGTTCTCATATGGATGCTTTAAAATATATTTTAGTCCAAAAAATGTCTATTACATAATTATATTTTTATGTTATTCAGGCTAATTTGGCCCTCTGATTATTTTTTCCCCCAGAGAAAGAATATTTTGAGATCTTTCTTTGGAAACTAATATGAAGTGGAGTTTATATTTAGAACAAGGTAGTAGACATGTATTCTTTCTACTTGTGTATAAATGTGACTTTAAAACAAATTTCAATTCTAGCTTTCTTTTGAATTTTGCACCCATTTGAACCAAAATACCAAATCAAAACAACAAAAGAAGAAAGTTTAATTAAAAAATTGCTTCTTTTGTATTGAAGATTTTATGAGACTAATAATACCACCCCAAGCTCTCTCCTTTTTTTCAATAAAAAAATACCACAATAGGTATAAAAAAGAGTTATTCAGGTGACTGATTTCTCTTTTATTGATGTGTATTTGTGTGTGTGTGTGTGTGTGTGTGTGTGTGTGTGTAGGTATTACACACCAAGCTTTATTTTCAGTCATGGTGCAAAGAATTATATTTGACTGGTTATATATTTTCACATATGTGTAAAGCTTGTTTACATCAAAAGCCTCTACAAACATTCTCTTATCATTCTTATGTAATATATTGAAAAAATAATGTTAAACATACATATAATATCCATTTTAAAATATTCTCAGATTCACTGGTAAGTGTACAGCCAGTGGATATTTTATATGGGGGAGTACCAAAGGTAAAAGTGTATTTGCCCTAAAATATTCAAAAGTGTGAATCAAAGCACCAGAAATGTAAAAGAAAACAAAAATGAAGGCAAAAAAAAGTCTAGTAAATTTGGATAGTTTGCTCTCATATTTGCATAGTGTCTGTTCTTCAAATGTGTACAGACTAAATAGGGCACAAAAGCAGTATCTCCTCCTTCTGTTTTTCTTCTACCCTGAAACATTTTGGACATTCCAGTGAGCCAACAATTGAACATGCAAGTCATGCAAGAATTGTAATAGGAATAGGAAAAAGAGTATATATTTTTGCAAAACATTGCTTTTCATTCCAGCAGTAGAAAATATGCTTGACTGTTGATCTTGGTTGTGCTGCCCCTTCGCACTGTCCAACATTGGCTGGCTGGCTGGAAGGCTTTCCATAGTAGCTTACAAGAGCCTCACTATTCATTAGAGCAATAAGGAGATGCTTTTGAGTGTGTCGAGTTAAAAGCTCCATTTAGTCTTTCACTCAATCTGCTTATGTAACTTAAATATTTTTAGTGCCCAGGAGTTCAAAGCAGCTAATGTGTTGTGTTTCAAAATGACAAATAGAACACACTAAAAACAGCATTAGAATGTTTTCCTAAGCAAGTTTCAGGGAAATGTGTGGTGCTCTGAATGGAACTCCACATAGCATTTTGGCCACCTGAGCATTTCCTTCCTTGTGCTGGGGCCTGAATGAGTCATTGTGCCTGGTCTTCACTGCTCCCCAATAGGTCTGGGCCTGACCATGAACAAGCAGTAAGTGGAGCCGATTTCATGTACGGCTCCCAAGTGACAGAAAGGAAATATGCCTTCTGGTAACTTATTGATGAGCTAAGTCCAGATGTAGATGCCAGTCTCTCAATAGGCCATCTTCGCAGCTTGGCACTAATCTTGAGTGGCAGCCAAGGAATTCCTACCAGGAGTTACCAAGAGAACAAAACTCTTTCTTAATGAGGTAGGTGATATTAATAAACTGGTAGAATTAATCCATTCTAGAGAACACATTAAGAGGCATTTCTACTATATGCTGACTGCTACCAGGAAACTATGTGAGATATTGTAATATCTCAATAGGATTCTAGCCTCTTTTCATTACAGAGACATTTGACTACAAAAATAAAAAATAGTGGAAAATAATCAGTCTTGACTCACTTGTTGATGTGATTAGAAGTGACACAAGAAGCCCTCTCTGGTGAAAGAAAGTGATTCTTATTAGTGCATTGCCTTCAGCAGATGTTGCCTTTAAGAACTTCTTAAATTGAATTTTGGTCAAAATATTTAAATATATTAATCAGAATGAAGGCATTCCAAAATAAATTGCTAAAGCTGTTATCACATCAAATGCAAAAGTACCCATGATTCAGTTGATTGTCACCTAAGTTCTAGACCAAATGGAAGGCCCTATAAGAATGTCAGTGTATACAGAGAACACTGAAAGAGGTTCTTTCATGGTCATGGTATTTTTCTTACAATATACTGAATATAGGACTAAATGAAGATTTCTTTCCAATAGTCAAAGAAATTTCCGTGGATTGTAATTCAAAAAGTTCCAGGCTTGGAATCTTGAGTGTACTTTGATTAGGCAAACAATTCATATATGCTCAGAGAAATGTAAATTTGTCTTACAATAACATGCATGACTATATGATTTTATAAGACTAATATATCAGGATGTGTTTTGAAAGCTATTTCTCTTTATAAGAAATGTATGATGAACCAGGCGAGGTGGTGCAAGCCTGTAATCCCAGCACTTAGGGAGGCTGAGACAGGAGAATCTCGAGTTCAAAGCCAGCCTCAGCAATGGTAAGGCGCTAAGCAACTCACTGAGACCCTGTCTCTACATAAAACACAAAATAAGGCTGGGGATGTGGCTCCGTGGTTGAGCGCCCCTGAATTCAATCTCCAGTACCAACAAAAAAAGAAAAAGAAAAAGATATATGTTAAGTTTCAGTGGGTACTCTTGGAAATGTATGATCTGTTTTAATTATTTAATACATCCAAGTTTTCTTTATCTTTCTTCCGTCCCCGTGACTACTGGCTTCACATACATAACTCATTGATCTCTTTTCCATATTCTTCCTCTGAGTTTAGGTATTCAAATTAACATCTAGGAGAGAGTTTTAGATTATTAATTATAAAATAGGGTTATCTCATGTACTTTATCTTATCTTTCCTAGTAATGCATTGTGAAAATTCTCAAGTTTAGTGCTAGTTAATTCTTTTTAATAAATGTAAAGTATCCTGGAGTATCTGTGCCTTTATAATAATATAATATAATATAATATAATATAATATAATATAATATAATATAATATAATAATCCATTTTTATATTGATTTTTAATCACTTTTCTCTAGTTTATCTTTTATGATTTCAATATAAGTATATTTATGCAAAGGTTTTATACTTATTCATGCTTTGTTTCTGTGTGATAAGTTCCTAGGAATGAAATTTCTGGGCTAAGTGCTCTACATATTTCTAATTTTAAGAAATACTACAAGACTGCTTTCCAAAATGGCTGTAACAGTTTTCCATCAGCATATTTCCCATCAGCAAAATGTGAAATTATGCTTTCTAATTTTAGGGAAGAAGTTACAGATCAATTTTAAGTTTCAACTTTGATTCATCTTCTGAGCTATTTTGTTTTTTTCTTTTATTGATATTTGAAAGGTATTTTCTTAGTACCTTTTCCAAATTTTCTTCTATCATAATTAAGGCACTTAAAGTTATACACTTTTCCCTCTGAATAGTAATTTGTCTAGTTATTGTATTTTAATATAAATTACTCTCATTTGTATTGCTTTTGTTTTGTGCATGATTTTTCATCTCAATTTCTTAATTATTTCAAGGATGGTTTAGTGGTTTGTTTCTTGATCTCTACATAGAACATATTTTGATTAATATCACTTTCTTTCTTTATAATTGCATTGGGTTATAGTTTGTTATTTAATATCTGTTAAATTTTCTTTGTGTTCAAATATTTACTTGAATTCATATAAATGTTCAGTGGTCAAAGGGAAATAAGTTTATTTATATTTGAAAGGCAATGTTTTACAGACAATTTACTGATTCATTATTCACTTATAACCTCACTTGTATTTTTTCTTTGATATGTAACAAATTTAAAGAATTTCATAAAAATAATTGAAGTCTTCCTATGTAATTGTGTATTTTACACATTTTCTGTACATTTTTAACATTTTTTACTTTTTACATTTAACTGCAACTTTATGTGACAAATTTTTTACCTAAATTCTACCTTGTTGGTTATTAAAATGCCTGTTGTTTTTCTTCTTAGTGTATCTGCTGATTTCTCTTTTGCCAACCTCTTTTTCTTCACTTTTTAAATGACATTATTTGTAGTGATTTTGTAAATCAAATAATCTACTTTTTTAATCCAATTTTGGTATTTATTTTAATGGCACTATTCATTTATGTTTAGCCTGATGGATATTTATTAAATGTCAAGTGCTTTTCCCTTTTTTGTATTTTACCTTATTATTTACTATTTCATTCGCTTTTCCACTGTTGGTATAGGAGCTCATTTACTTTTTGTTCTTTGGAACTCATAATAAATATCTTATTATCTTTTATATTAAAAAGGCATCCATATTTGCTTTGATAAATACTAGTGAATGACTCTTCTTTTCTGTACATCTTAATAAGATTGTAAGCTTTAGAATAATCTCCCTGTCACACTTTCATTTCTTCCTGTCACCCATTAGATGAACTATAAAAATACATTTAATAATATCACTTGACCCAACTCTAAGGCTTAAGGTTTTCTATTGTTCTGTCTTTTTTTAAAATAATTTTTTAGTTGTTGATGGATCTTTATTTTATTCATTTATTATTTATATGTGGTGCTGAGGATTGAACCCAGTGCCTCACGCATACTAGGCAAGCGCTCTACCACTGAGCTACAGCCCCAGCCCATGTTTTGTCTTTTAATAGCTGCAGTTCTTCATGCTATCAGACAATTTGACATTATTTATGCATATATAATTAAATATAAATGGAATGCCCATCATATGTGAATGTTATGGGCACCAGAATCTAGCCATGAACAAAACAGCTATTTCTGCCTTTATGGAGTCTTCACTTCAACAGTTGTCTTATCTTTCTTTAATAATTGTCTTTCTCCATCTTAAATACACTGCCCTACCTGGTCATATTACATTAGAGTATTTTCTCAAATATTTTCCTTTGATGGGATAAGCGGACAATTTTTTTAAGTTTGATCAGTCAGTTTGGTTAACATCTTGAGGCATAGTCTTATTTCCAAAAAATCCATTAATGTTATTTTGCTGCATTATAGCTTCCCATGTTGTATATGATAAATCAAATGACAAAATTATATTTATCATTTGTGTCAATAAAGCTCAATATACACATATATTCATATGTATAGATATTGATATCTATATTTTTATATTTATGTTTATATAGAGTTGAAAGAATTTGGTCATTAGTTAGATATGAATATGAAAGAAATAAATTAAGAATGATACACCTGTCTTAAGCAAATTATTGACTATGGTTATAACTTAGTGAGAGAGGAACCACACCTGGGAAGCAAAACTGTGTAGAAATGATGAATTCAAATCAAAATACTGAGATAAAATCATGAGGGGATTGAAGTCACAAACAAGAGTATTTTAAATGTTCTCTGTCACTTGTAATTGTTCTTATCATTGCAAAGAGAGAACACAGTGAAGATACTCTCCCTTTCTCAGAGAGGCTTGAACTAACTTTAGGGCTATTATGACAAGAAAAAGATATAAGCCGGGCGTGGTAGCGTAAGCCTGTAATCCCAGCACTTAGGGAGGCTGAGACAGGAGAATCGAGAGTTCAAAGCCAGCCTCAGCAATGGCGAGGCGCTAAGCAACTCACTGAGACCCTTTCTCTACATAAAACACAAAATAGGGTTGGGGATGTGGCTCAGTGGTCGAGTGCCCCTGAGTTCAATCTCCAGTACCAAAAAAAGAAAAAAGAAAAAGATATATGTTAAGTTTCAGTGGGTACTCTTGGAAACAAATTTTATTTAATTAAAAAATTTAAAAACTTTGCTACACAGATTTCTGAAGCTATATTTCCTCAAATTGAATGGTTAGAATAACTGCTCTGAATATGGTATCACAAGGAAATATATGAATTCATATGATTGATTTCAACTTTTCTATCATCAAGTGCTTGGTTACACAAAATATTGCCTTATAATGTTGATAAAATATTATATCATTTAACATATATTAAGCTCTAAGTGTTATGTATGTCTGTTAACATTAATGGTCTCATATTGAGTATACAAAGTACTGGATTTAACATACAAGTAGTCTTAGACTTGTTCAGAATTATCTTATGCACATATACTAGCAAACATGTAATTCATGTGAAAAACTGGAAACCACAGCACAGTATCAAGTGAAGATTAGTATTAAGTACACGTAATGTGGAAACGCATTCTTAAATAGTATCCATATAACAAGCAAAAATTCCAAATTCTTGTTTTCCTTGAAAATCTCTGAAATTACTCTTTCTTTTTAGTCTTGATAGTCCAAAGTGATCTGTCTTAAGCCTAGGGACAGCAAAAGAAAACATTTAGACAGAACTTCATATTTCTGAGAATTATAAAGTTATTAATTCACTTAATTCCTATGAAATTTTATGAAGTAGAGTTAATATACTTTTTCAAATAAGAAAATTTAAGTAGAGGGAAGTAACTCAGCCCAAACCCCAGCACTATTATGGAGGAGAACATGCATTTGAATCCAGGTGGTCTGGCTACAGAATCCATTTGCTTAACTAATATGCATATTACTTTAGTAAGAAGAACTCCTTCATTTTCAGCATGCATTCTGAAGATGGGTGCCTCCCTGAACCTGACAAAAGTATCTCTGCAGACAAACCAGGTCATTTTATTCTATCTATACTGTGGGCGATTTACTCATAAGAATCAATGAATAGTCCTCAAATGATCAAGTATAATCAGTAGTCTTGCCACAGTCACTGTGAGAAGCTGTTGGTGTTGGTAGCACAGGGCCATTCGATCATGAGAGATAAAAATGAAATAAATATTTTAGGAGACTCAATATAATAATAATCAAATTACTATTCAGATTAAGAAACAGAGACATAACAAATGAGAAAACTGACATTAGAGACACAGATACTTGAACAATATTGACAGGTGCCACAATGTGCACAGCCATTAATTCAGATTCCCAGACCTGGTGGTGAGGGATGGAGAAAAGACAGACAGACACACAAATAGAGAAAAAGCTGGGTCTCAGTGGTTGACTACAACCCTAGTAGGGAGGTCGTGACACATAACAAGCTCAGCATGTTTATTATATACGTATAAACATCAAAAAGATTTAGTGTGAGAAAATTTCTTCTAAGTAAGCAGAACCAAGGTCATGAGTATGAGCAGTCCAATTATGATTATCAGCTTACATTTATAACATTCTACCCCCAAACAGCTGGTGTCTGAACCTCAAGATCAAGAACTGAATAGCTCCATGGTTGGCACAGAACCTCCTATTGAACGGGACATCACCATAGTAACTCTGGCATGTGTATGCTTGATTTCAAATCATTGACTTCGCAACAAGAGTTCCCAAGAGAGTCATCGCCTCTGTCACAGGAAAGTTCAAGATCCATAGTTCAGTTGCTGCTTCCAACATGCAGGAACTTCAAATAAACATAATTATTATTTGTAGAGAAATAACAGAGAATAATATCAGAGGATCAAAAATATTTATGATAAACAGCATAATTGAGAATAAAATGCTATCTTAATTAAATAGTAAAATAAAAATTTTTGATACATAAGATTATTGTAAAATTGTACAATGGCAATGAATATATTGGTGAGTTGGTCATTCAAGCCAAGTGTTTTATTTTCTTCAGATTGCTGCCCAAAAGGACAAAGAGAAGAGCAATGCTAAAGAAACATGAAAAGATGTGGCGACTAGAACTGGAAGTGTTAATATGCGTCAATAGTGGTGGCAAGAAGTGAGGAAGGGATAACTTGGAGGAAGGGCTATTTAAAAATAATCATCAAAAATTTCTCAGATCTGAGAAAAGGCATAACTTTTACATCAAAATAAGGCAAATGCCTCTGGATTTAAAGAAAGCTCACATATTAGAATGCCTTGAAGAGAATTTCAAACCTAAGGGATAAAGAAAGAACTCTAAAGTCTACCATAGGAAGAGAAAGATTTATCCTCAAATTTTTTGAGCACTGAATAGATTAATATTTGTTGCTAATGAAATATATATCACACTGATAGAATGAGCTTTCTACGGAGTTTCCCCTAAATGAGATTTGGTATATTCCATTAAGAGAATCCATCACACAGAAATACCTCTGGAGTTCACATTATTGGAGAAGTATTATAAACTAAAACAACAACAAAAAAAATCAAACTAAATGAAGAATAATGTCTCAAAGAATAATGTTGAAAATCATACCAAGATTAAATGCCAAGTAAGAGTTTGAGCCTCTAGTCTGTAGAAAAGACAACTAAAAATTGCTTAGCTAATGGGGAGATGCTTTATGGATGAAAAAGAGGCTCAATATATCTAAAAGGTATGCAGAATTTGATCCATATAGGAATATATTCTACACAGAGAAAATGCATAGACACATTACACTTTGGAAACAATGAGAGAACAATTTTACCTGGTAAAAATGGTCTATGCTATAGAATAATGCAAAATAAATCCTGAAAAATTCTTCAGAAAGAAATCACCCAATAATTTTAAAAAATTACATTAATGAAAAAATGAGTAGAGGATTGTTTCAGTAGAAGAATGTTTAGTGACAATTTTATCACTGCTGTGACTTAAAGACCAACCAGAATAATTGTAGAGAAGAAAAAGTTTATTTTGGTGGCTCATGGTTTCAGATGCCTCAGTCCATAGACTTCAGGTTCCAGTCTTGGGTCCTCAAGGAGAGGCAGGACATCATGGTGGAAGAGTGTGGCAGAAGGAAATAGCTTACATGATGACAGAAAGGAGAGAGAGAGAGAGAGAGAGAAATAGAGGTGGGGGGGGAGGGGGAGAGAGAGAGAGATCTCCACTTGCCAAATACAAAAATATACCCCAAAGCCATGCCTCCAGTGCCCGCCTCCTCCAGCCACACCTCACCTGCCTTCAGTTATCACTCAGTTAATCCCTATCATGGGGATTAATTCACTGATTGGGTTAAGACTCTCACAACCCAATCATTTCTCTTCTGGACCTTGCAATGTCTCACACCTGAGCTTTTGGGGGACAGCTCCCATCCAAACCATAACAAGGAATGAGTGAATGAATTCCATGACAGGTTTCTTTGGTTTAAGAAACTCTTTAGCTAAGGGTAAAGACAGTGAGATATATAAATATAAGTAAAGAATTCTAATGGTAAAATTGTGGAAGGGTTCATGAAAGTTCACCAGTTAGAAGTTAACTTCAAAAGCCTAAGTGTGAGAAAGAGTATCATAAATATGAAAACATCTGGGATGTTTTTCAAGCTACACTGAATAAAATGCTAGAAATGTTGGCAGTATTCAGAAACATGGTGAGAAAAAAAATTCTACCAAATTTCAAACTTGTTTCCCATGATCTTGATTCCTGCCTTCTTATAGAAGAAAACTCTGGCATGTGTATGCTTGGAAATTGCATGCTGGACTCTGATAGGCAAATAATGGTCTTCCAAAGATTCCCACTGCCTAATCCCCCAGGATTAAGGTTACCAATAAACTAACCTTGAGATGGGAGATCATCTTGACTTATCCAGTTGGACCTGAAACAATCACAAGAGTCCTGACAAGAGGAAGGAGGAGGAGACAAAGAGAAAGAGAGTAATGCAGTAATGTGACTTGAGGTAGGAAAGACACGACTGGTCAGTTTTGGTGTTGAAGATGCATGAGGTCACGAGCCAAGGAATGCATACAGTCTATGGAGGATGAAAAAGGAAAGAAATCAGATCTTTTCCTAGCGTGCTGAAAGGAATAGCCCTGCTTATATCTTGATTTTAGCCCATTGAGACCCATTTGAATTCTCTCTCTAGAATAGTGATATAAATTTGTTTTCTCTGAAACTACTAAGTTTGTGGTCAATTATTATAGCAGCAATAAAAAAACTAGTGCAGACACTATTCAATGCTATTATACTCATGACTTTCCAAATATTAGTGAAAGTAATAATATAAATACTACCACTAAGAATAACAGGGGGACTTTTAAAAAGAAAATGACCTGCTCATAGAAGAAAAAAAGAAATTATGACAAGAAAGTTGAACTATTGAATGACAGAACAAGGTTATGTGCAATAGAATTTGGAGGGACAGGGATAGAAAGAAAAAAATTAAAAACAGCTATTTACTTGCTTTAAAATTTTAGGATCTTAAAAAACAATAGCAATTGTGAGGAGTTAAAAATTCTGAAGTTCATAGCAAGAAAAAAAATAATTGTGTCCATTATTAGGAAAGAATAATCACTTTAAGAATGCATATAAACGTTGAAACTGTTGTGAGATATTCATATTAGACAGAAGTAGGCAGTTTCAATGAAAAGAGCGTAGTAGTGTGAAATAAAATTCTGAGATCATTTTTATGAAGATGGCAACTAAAACCTGGAGTTGTAGTCATTCTCCAAGGAAAATGATGCATGTAATTCTGCTTCTTGGGGAACCCCTATCTACTTGGTATTCATTTAATTCTCCCTGGAAGTGGAAGACAAAGGCATTATACCCTTTCATCAGGGTTCATGCACTGGGCGCCTGCTCAGTAATCTCTGGGGCCTCTTGACCAAACACTTTCCATTCCTGCATCTTCCCCCAGAGGGCCTGTCGTTTGAGCTACTCAAAGTGAGAGGAAGATCATTTACATACCATGTCTTTCATTTAGGTTTTTACTATGACAAGTTCATTTTTGATTTTTTAAATACCCTGTCTGATTTTTCAAATCTTCCTGTCAAAACAAGTACCTATATAACAGTGTTAGTACATTTTTAAATGGGTTAATTTACATCTGAATAGGAAGATAAAGCCACAGTTTAATAATCCAGAAATACAAAGTGAAAATCTCCCTTCCATTCTATCCAGCTGGCCTGGTTTTTCAATCCTTTCTAAGATAAAACCTGCCTCCTCTTGACTTTTTTTCTTTTAATTTCTAGATTGTCTTTAAGAATATACATTAAAACATAGATTATTTTCCATCATTTTGCAAAATAACATCCTATTAAGTGCATTGTTTTGTACCTGGCTTTTTATCAAGCAAGATACAAATATGTATATATTCATACATAGACAATATTGTAGTTATTTTGTATAGTTGTTTTTTCTCTCTGTGTGGGCTGCAATCTGTTTAATTAATTTCCCAATGATGGACATTGTGTTATTTCCAAATGTTCCCAGCACATGGTCTCAATACAGCTACTGCAATGAATAAAATCGAATATGGTTATTTTATATTTCTGTAAATATACATCTATATATTAAATTTTAATATTAAAACTATGTTTTAATTTCTGTGGACCATAAACACATTTCTCCGTGTGTCTCAGATTTATGCAATGTTTTTATATGAATTATGTACTTTAATAGTATGATATTTTACAAAATTCTCCGGGTAGTCTTCAACAAAGAGTAACTGTGTGATTCTGGGAAGTTATTTAAATTTTTTGTAATCCAGTTTTTGTTTGTTTGTTTGTTTGTTTTTGGTGCTAGGAATGAACCTGGGGTCTCATGCATAGTAAGTGTATAATCTACCCCTGAGCTATATCCCTAGCCCCTTATATCAGCTTCTTTTGTAAGTTAAATATCAGAAAGAGGTCATTCCCATCCTGTTGAGTTTTTTTAAACAAGGAATTAATAGGTATTCCATGTTCAAGCATTCCCTAGGAATGTTTCAAGTGTGCTAGCTATTATCCCTGCTACTTTAAAGATTTTATGAAATTAGCAACATGTAAGGATATTTTTGTAAAATACTTTAATTATGCATAAGGTTAAAAATTCTTGAAAAATAGTTGGTGAGTTATTTTTTGGTTTTGTGGTTTTAAATATCTTGCAAGTCATAAAGGTTTATAGCTTTATTAGTTAATATAAATTCCTAGAGCAAGATTTAAAATTTATGATAATGGATATAAATCCATATTTCTATCATTGATTTCTTTTCAGCATTCATTATACAATAGGACTGACAAGTAGCTCTAAAAATTTAGGTTTGAAAGCATCGTCTCTGCCACTCTCTGGTTGTTTCTTCATGGTGACCTTGTGATTATAAACATCTGTCATTCTGCAGTGTCATTTTTCATGCGTTGGTCATTTTTGCTATCTTAATTCAGAATAATTTGTTGAAATACACTGACATGACTGTAAATGAAAGGGTCATCTAGTGGTTCCTTCCAAGTGGTAAAATACCCACCGTTCCTTCAGGGAACTTTTTATGTGAAAATTTATTATCCAACTAGGCCAATTTTAAATGTGAAGGAGAAGAGCATTTAACAGTTTTGTAGGAAATGAGCTACATTTCTGTGAGCAAACTAAGAACTGCCGTCCTACATGTGTGTTGATATGTATTGTAGGAGAAATTAAGTGTATGTGGAGGTTATAATGCTGTTCTTGCACTGCAGTGACTGTCTCTACACCCTTTTTATTTTGTCCACCCTCATTAAGAGAACACTATTATAGATGACTTTTTCAAGTTTTGCTATAGTCTGAGGGACATAAGTTGACAGAGAAAGAGGGAGATTTTTTAGTTTGCTGAACAATCCCAGAAGGATGAGAACATTTTGATACCGAGTAGCTATGTGTGATGCAAACTATGGACCAGTTTGAACCCATCAGCTTTATCCTGAGCCATCAGTAACTCCTAAGATGCCTTCCATCAGTTCAATTAACCCTCCTGGTCTGTTTGCTTATCTGTAAAATAAGAGAGTTCAACTGATGATCTTTACATTTATTTCACTGATTTTTTTGGAAACAATAATTACTTTTAATATTTCAATTCTAAAAGTTCCAATAAATTAGAATTGTAGTTTTATAATCCTTATGTGCTATATGGGAATATTTACTACTTGACAAAACTTGAGAAAATTTTAGCAGTGTCAAAAATATTGAAGACAATGTAAGGAGAAACTGGTAATAGTTTTTCATATTTTTCCATTATCTTTCTGAGAATTTACATATTGTTTAACCTTTTTCCCATTACTACTCTTTTACATACCTACAGGGATGTATATTTGTGAATTTCTATTATGGGGTGAAGATGTCTGACTCCGGCCCTAGTAAGTGTTATTTTTTTGAAAGAACTAATATAAATTATTTCTCTAAACAAGAAATTGTCAGGATTTATAACATTATAAAAAAATTCCAGAAATCATCACATTAGCTAATTTTCATATGAATAAGTTCTAGGTTATCTGGCAGATCCATCACATCTGAATCATATAAAGTTATAGACATTAAAGTCAAAACCACTTGCATTTCCAAAGAAACATTCTTCTGTTGTAAAATTCTATTAAACTATCTCATGAATAATAGATTGTTCATATTAGATTTCCACATAATATCACCAAAATGTGCTGTGAAAAATATATTATTTTTACTTAAAAATAGGTTAACCAATTACCTGGTTTTCAAAATGTGGTATAATTAATCTCATTAAGCTTCTTAACAAATAAAATTCACTGAATTGTTTGTAGAATTGGCATAATGCAGAAAACTGCATAAATGTTGGGCATGAATTGCATGCCATTCACTTTGTAAAGAGTGACACTTGTTTTTATTCAGAAATTAAACAGTAACATTTGGATTTTTATAATTTATAGTGATAAAGAAGAGTTCATGCCAACTTTATAAATTAGTCCCAGTGAATAATTTAGACATTTCCATTCAGGAAAGTTGGATGTTTCTATACTTATCTTTCAAAAGAAAACAGAATCCACATTTCAGAGAAAGGAGAAAGAACAGAATTCATACCAAACACTTAGAGGTTTTTCCTCAGAGATACAGGGTATACCTTTCAACTGGTAGGTAAAAATAGGGTTCCACTGTTATTAAAAACCTTGCATCAAAGAATCAACTCTCAGAAGATGTGATTAAAGATCAGATGTAATTATACAAACACTTAATCCATTACATTGTTTATAAAATGTTTGTAAAAATTGAACATTTATATGTATCGGTCATTCTCATATGACAAACCATGCACAGCACTAACTGATTAAAACTCTGCATTTAGTTTGGGGAAATAAATATTAATGTTATTATACTGACATGTATTATGTACTTTTCTGAGAAATAGACTACATTATTCATTCTATGGCCATTTTCTCACATGGTTGTCATGACAACAAGATGAAGAAGGTGTTATTAGAATAATGATTCTATAATTGAAGAAACTGAGGCTTTTAGAGGTTAAATAACTTGCCCTAAATAATAGCTATAAAGAAAGAGAACCAGCACTCAAATCCAGACCAGTCTGTACGTGAACCACATGCATTTACTGCTATATTCTATCCTAGGACTAATTATATTCTGTACTAGTAGATGATTAGGGCATTGGCTGTGATTGTTTTGTTTATTACCAACATAGGCTGATTCTTGACACAAAAAAATATTATAGTAACAGCTAATAATTATGATGGTATTATCACAATGGAAACAGCATGCCAAGGACTGTTTGATTTAATCTTTGACTAAAACCTTATGGGTAAGAAATTATTATTATTTTAATTTTAAAGATAAGAGAACCAAGATTTACAAAAGTTAGATGCCTTGCATCAGGTCTCATGATTAGTAAGAAGGGAGGCTGAGAAAGGAGTTGAACCTCAGTCTGTGCTTTAATCTAATATCTTGTAGTAAGTACTTCATAAGTCATGTAGTTCAAAATATTTTAGCCAGGTTCTATGGTGCATGCCTGTAATCCCAGCACTTTAGGAGGCTGAGATTGGAGAATCGCAAGTTCAAAGCCAGCCTCAGCAAGGGCAAGGCACTGAGCAACTCAGTGAGACAGTGAGACCCTGTCTCTACATAAAACACAAAATAGGGCTGGGGATGTGGCTCAGTGGTTAAGTACCCCTGATTTCAATCCTGGGTATGAAAAAAAAAAAAAAAGAAAAGAAAATTTTACTTTGTCATGAAGAGAAATCCTGCTGATAATAATTCAACTTTAATACAATATTCATGCACCAAAAACTATAGTATCAGAATAGAAAAATTGATGGAGAATATCATATACAAAAATATTCCAACCTTCAAACTTGTCTGGAAACCCAGAAAAAATGAGAAAGAAAAATCTCTGAAGAAAATATCCATTATAAGCCCAATTAATTTATTTAAACTACATTAGAATACATGAGTTCTTGGTACAAAGTAACAGACTTCACTATTTCAGTAGAATAAATGTGCCTTCACTTAAAATTTAAAAATTTTATTTTTCTTTAGTTCATTTACGCTCACAGACAGCAAGAAATACAAAAACATAAACTAAGAGAGGTGAAAATAAGAGTTATAGCTCTAAGAATAGACAGCAAAAGCAAGAGAAGAAATCATCATCTGGTATCATGTTTATAACAAATCTCCCTACAAATTTCAAGAGCACAGGAAATCTTATTTTTTCCTTTTGAGTAAATCAACTAAATTTTCCTAAAGATTATCAATAACAGATAAAGGAATTTTAAATGTATACAATTCTGTTTAAGATGGAAAGTCATCGAGTACTGCATTTAGGAAAATTTCTTTCATAAAATAATCAACTGATTTTTGGTACATTAAAAATAACCTTTAGTTTTCTAAAACAAGTTCATTTTACAAACAGCTTATTTCTTATCTTACTAGATTAGTGATCACCATCACACATGCTAGTAAGTATATTGCTTGTATATTAAAGGCCCACATTTGGAACCTAATCTGTCTGTTAAAATAAAGTCCAAATGAAAAATAATAAAAATTATTGAATTTATAGGAAATATGAAAAATGACTAAATTGAATATTTTATAGTAATTATGTTAATAAATTAAATGTAGAAGTAGTTGAATAAATCTGTGGTTAAGGTGGTTGCCATGATTTTGATCTGAAGTGTCACCCCAAAAGCTCATGTGTTAGGTAATGCAACAATGTTTAGAGGTGAAAAGATTAGAGACTGAGGCCTGTAACATCACCAATGGATTAATCCACTTGATGGATTAATATTTTAAATAGATTATAGGTGGTAACTGTAGGCAGGTGGGGCATGGCTGGAGGAAGTATATCACTAGGGGTATAGTCTTGGGGACTAGATATATCTCTGACCCCTCCCCCCCACCTGTCTCTGCCTCCCAGCTTTTGTGAGTTGAGTTTTCCTCCATCATGCCCTTCCACCATGATGTTCCGCATCATCTTAAACCGAGAGCAATGGAGTTGGTTGATGATGTTCTGGCCCTCTGAAACCATGAATCCAAAATAAAATTTTCCTCCTCTAATTTTTGGTCATAGTGACAAAAAGTTGATAAACTCAGTATGAATGCAAGGTATACATTGATATAATCTCCCTTTTTAATTTCCACTTGTCTAGAAAAAATGTTATAATTGTAAAAGGACAAGAAGCAGAGGGAACAAATAATAAAGGGCAGAATAAGTCAATAACTTGGGGTAATAGAAAACTGGTGAGGGTTTTACCCAGATGAGCATACAAAATTCCAGGTAATTACAGAGAGGGGTTGTAATAGTTAGCTTTATGTCACTGTAATAAATATGTGAGATGATAAATTTATAAGGGCCAGTTGGCCCTGTTGTTTTAGAACTGTGGCAAGGAAGAATGTCATGGTGGGAGTGCATTGCAGAGCAAAGCTTGTGGGGGAACAAAAGAAAAAGAGGAGGGGGCCAGAGTCCCACAACCCCCTTCCAGAGCACACCCCCAATAAATTGAAGATTTCTCTCTAGGCTCCACCTCTTTAAAGACCTACTACCTTCCAATAGAACCATTCTAAGGAACAAGGGACATTGGACATCCAATGAGGGACATTGAACATCCAAACTATTGTACGTATAGTGGCAAATAGTTATGTTATAGAACTTCACTTAGATTTAAAATCAGAGATGCTTATTTCCTCAGAAAAAAAATTGTGTAAAATCAAAAGAGAAAGGTTGGTGGAAATTCTGTGTAAGGTGACCATTAAATCATAACATCATGAAATACTTAGAAAGGTAGAAAGTGTGCAATAGAACATACTATATAGAGATTAGGCATCATAATGGCATTATGCTTCTCAATTTTCAAAGAAATCTAGAAAACAATTGGACAAATGCCTTCAGAACTTTGAGTAAAATTTACTTTATTCCCGGTCATTTAATCAAGAATAAGGAGACTATTTTCATAAGTATGTGATCTATAAAAGTTTTTCTCTTATTACCTTTTCCTGGGAACTCAATGATAAGGTATTACACCAAAATAATGGAATAAGCCAAGAAAGAGAAAAATATGTAATTGAAAACAGAAGCATTTGGGAGAAAAACTTTAAATAAAAACTTTAGGATACTAATGGAAAGTAATTCTGGGCTCTCATAGCTATGAAAGAAATCAAATTTGAGCCAAAGGAGAGAGACCACAAGAGGGAACCTATCTGAAGGGGAAAATGAAATTAATTATATAAGAGGCTTTACTATTGGGGAATTATTTTGGAGGGTATCAGAGAAAATGGGAATATTTAACCCTAGTTATAGATGTAACTAAGCAAATTTAAATGAGAAGTTATTAACTCTGAAGAACACAAAAAAATGAATAAAGAATGAAAACATCATAACATAATATATAGTCAATAGTAACAATATGTAATACAAAATAAATAAATCATATTTAAATGTATGAATTAAAATAGATAAAAGGAATGTTATGTATGGGAGTACTAGAATGAACAGCTAAAATATTTGAAACTCTTTGCTTCTAGAGGAATGCTGTTAGAAGTAAGAGACACTGAACAGTTCTTTCTCGTTTTTGAATCTAAAGTATCCTTTTACTTTTAACATATAAAAACGTGTTACATTGGCAATTTTTTATTATTTGAAAATGTGTTTAAACCAGAGAAAACTATTTTATTGGATCTGACAAAAGGATTGAATCTATAATTTAATCTATACATTTTGAATTTATTATGTTAAAATTTAGTTTTTTATTAATATATGATTAAGTCCACACTTAATTACAGATAAGAAAATGTACTTAAGATGATAAAATATTTGGGACTAATAAAAAGGATCATTTGTTAAATTGATGTTATCCTTTTGTGCATAAGCCAAATACAAAACCAAAAATTTAGTTTAATTGATGCTTTATTAATTGAAAATCAGTATATACAAAGTTCTATCTGGACATTTTCATGTTATGAAGTATAACATTTGTTAAATTCTGATATTTTTGTGAAATTTAGTACTTGTGTTTATCAATAGAGATCATTAATAAAAGTTTCATAATCAAGTCAGGGATGTTAAATAAAGAAAACTATGATTATTTTACTATAATCAATATTAATGAGAGATCTTGTAATTTTTGACCACTGTATGCAGTTGATTGCTGTCATAAAGGGTATTGTTTATCAGGCCTCACTAATCCCGGCAATTTAAAATTCATTATAAAATTTGTTCTTGGCTGAGATTATATTTGCAGAATCTATAAGAAAGTGCCATAAAAATAAATAATATCTAATGTAGGTAAGGGAGAATATTGAAATATCAAATATAATATTGAATATCAAAACTCTCTCACAAATGTTAAGAGAAGATATTTGCCAGAAAAGATTATTAAATTTTATGGAATGTCTATATTATATTATAGTTCTACCCTTCCCTCCTTAGTCTTTTAATGGAGTTAAATACATTAATTGAATCTCTTGTTTATACAATTATTGACCCTTGAGCTGAAATCTACTATATTACGTGGCTATATTATTTTAATATGCTTCTGAGGTTTATATGCCAAAATAATCATATTTAATTTTTAAGATACTGCCAAACTATTTTCCTGGGTGGTCCTAACATTTTACATTTCCACCAGAAATTTATGAAGTGTTTAGTTTCTCCCTAGCCCCAGCTACCTGTGATAATGTCACTGTATTTTAACTATTCCAATAACTTTAATGATGTTTCATTTGTGATTTTAATTTGCATTTCCCTAGTGATTAATAATTTTTTAAAATCCCATTTTAAATAAACTTTCAAATTCTAGAACACTTTCAGCTTTACAGAAAAGTTGTGATGATAATGCACAGATAGGCCATAGAGCCATTTAATATGGTAAAACTCATCCCACACATGAGAGCTTCACCTTCATAACATAATTACCTCTCCAAAACCCACCTTCAAATACTATCACATTGGAGATTAATTTTCAATATATGAATTTTAGGAGAGCATCGCATGCATGCATACTACTAGCACATGTATGCACATATATGTATAATATTTTATGTTACTTTCTTTTTTACACTGTCATGACTTCTTATTGCTGTGTCCAACTCTACTTTGTCATTAAATGAATAATTTGAGCGTTTTCCTCTTGCTTATGTAAAACTTCTTGACATCAGTGTGAAAAATCTGCTCATACCATCCTGTTTTAGTCAGTTTTTCATCCCTGTGACCAAAAGGGTTAACAAGTTAGAGGAGAGAAAGTTTATTTTGGCTCATGGTTTCAGAGGTTCACCTTCCACCTCAGGCCTTGGGCCCTAGGTGAGTCAGAATATCATGATGGAAGTACATGAAAGAAGAAAACAGTTCAGGAAATGGCAATCAGAAAGCAGAGAGAGCTATGCTCAACCAAGACATACCACCAGTGACCAGCTTCCTCCAGCCACACTCTACATGCCTATAGTTAACACCCAGTTTACCCATTCAAGGGACTAGGTCACAGCCTTACATTCTTGCTCTGTCTCAGATATGAATTTTGGGGTACCCTTTTTATATCTAAGCCATAACACACCCTCATTCATTTACTTAATTATTCAATCTTAGTCCACATACACTATAACTTCAGAAGTTGTTAATGGGTTTTCCCATGGGAAACAATGTAGAGAAAAATTGTTTCAGAGTTTCTACAGAGTTTCTTCTGTCCTAAGTATTATAGTTCCCATTCATTTTCAAACTTATTTAGGATATTACTTTTTCCCTACATCCTCTTCAATGAGAATATAGATTATTTCATGTATCTATAATAAAATTAAAGTATTTGTAGGAGTCTGCAGTCCCTCCTGAAATTCCCTGAACTGTTTCTTTATTTTTTAAAATTTTCTTACACTAAGGTTCACTTTATCCTGTAAAGATCTTTGGGTTTTGACAAATGCCTCATGGTGTGTATTCGTTATTTTAGTACCATAAATATTTTATAGTTCTAAAAAATGCCCCTTTATGTTTTATCTTTTCAAAACATGACGGAACCATTAATAACCTTGATTTGCTTATCACTTCTAGAGTTCAACTTTCCCAACATGTCATGCAAGTTGAACTATATGATACATATCCTCTTCATATTGGTTTCTATCACTTAGCAATATGCATTTAAGATTCATAGTCTTCTTTCATGACTTGATAACTCATTGCTTTTTGTCACTGAATACAATTCCATTGTCTGAATATATCAAGGTTTATGTATTCATCTATTATAGGACATATTCATTGTTCTTTGTTTTTTGGCAATTATGAATAAAAACTGCTACAAACTATAGCAAAAGTTATTGACATAAATTTTCCTATTAGTTGAGTAAATATCTAGGAGCATGACTGCTGGATCATAATATTGTGTTTAATTTGTAGGAAACTTCCAACATTTTTCCAGGGTGTCTATAGCATATTAAATTTCCATCACCACCAAATGAGAAGTCCTGCTCCTCAAGCTGCCTCACAATTTGCAGTATTAAGTTTACGATTTACACATTCTAATAGGTATATTGGAGAATGTTTTTATTTTAACTTTCATTTCCATAGTGACAAATGAGCATTTGTCATATGTTAATTTGCCACGTGTATATATTTTTTTCTGCATGAAGTGTCTGTTCAGATCCTTTACCCATGATTTGTTTCGTTTGTTTGCTTTCTTCTTGTTTTTTGAAATATTTGCTTATTTTAAATGTAAGTCTTTTGGATATGTGCTTTGCAAATATTTTCTCCCAGTCTGTGACTTGACTTTTCATTTTCCTAACAGTATCTTTTATAGTGCAAAAGATTTTAATTTTAATGAAATCCAAAATTTTTGTTTTTATCTCATGGATTATGCTGTATCTAAAAACTCATCACCAAGGCCCAGGTTATACACAATTTTTCTATTTTTTTAAGAACTTTTATAGTTTTACATTTTGCATTAAGCTTTATAATTACTTTTGAATTAACTTTTGTATAAGTGGTAAGCTTTTTGTTTATATTAATTTTTCCTATGTAAATCTCCAATTATTATAACACTATTTGTTGAAAAGATGATCTTTTCTCCAGTGAATTGTTTTTAACTGATTTTTTAAAAAAATCAGTTGACTGCAGTTAAGGGATTTATTTCTAGGCATTCAATTATTTCCAGAGATTTGTGTGTTTATTAATTTACCAATAACATATATTTTGTTTACTGTAGCTATTCAAGTTATATATTCCTCCTATGTGAGTTTTGATAAATTATATCTTTCAAGGATAGTCTATTTTCATATAATTTATCAAAATTTTAGGCATATACTTGCTCACAGTTGTTATTTCATTTTCCATGGGATTACTCAGAATGACTGCTCTTTCCTTTCTGGTAGTAATTTATGTCCCTTAACTTTTATTCTGGGTTATCCTCCTAGAGGTTATCAATTTAATTGTTTCAAAGAAAAATTTTTAAAAATTTTAAAATTCTTTAAAATTTATTTTTATCTGCCATTTTCATGTGTCTTGGTTTCCATGTTCTCTACTGTAATGGTTACTATTTCACTTTTCTTGCTTTAGTCTTAATTTTCTCTTCATTTTCTAGCTGTTTAAAATTTTCTCTCTGTAAAAATTTGTCTCTATAAATTGAAAAGAAATCTATAGCATTTCTTCTCAATGCTATAAATTTCCCTCTAAGCACTGATTTCTGTGAATTTCATGTGTTTTGGGAAGTTGCATTTTTGCTTTCATTTATTTCTAAACATTCTGTTTCTTGAAACTTCTTGTTTGACCTCTGCAATATTTGAAAATGTGTTGTTTAATTTCCAAATATCTGTTTTTTATCCAGCTTTCCTTTGTTATAGATTGCTAGTTTATTTCTTTGAGATTTGAAAACATATCTTGACTTCTGTTCTTTAAAAATAAAATTAAGTATGTTATGGCCAATATCTGGCCTTTCTTGATTGAATGTTCCACTTTAGCTTGAAAAGACCTCATACTCTGCTGTTATTGAATGAAATATTCTATATATGTCTGATAAATAAAGTTAATTAATACTACTATTCCAGTCTAGGTTGCCCTTACTGATTTTCACTCTACTGAGTCTACCAATTTTTAATAGAGAGGTTTGGGGAGGTTCCAACAATAATAGTAGGTTTGTCTATTTCTCCTTGCAATTCTATCAATTTTTGTCTCATATAGGTAAATCATTTAAATGATTACTGAATTATGAAAACATCAAAATATATAAGAATATTGAAAAAGCACCTTGAACTAGTAGCATCTCATTATAGATGAAAATAGCATGTTAATTCATAATTTGATTATTTTGAATACCACAATAGTAAAATATAACTTTGAAAGATTATATTGAAGATAAATAGAGGTAAAAATATCAATTCATATTTCTTCCATTAAAAGTCTTCATATCCTTAAGTGGATTTAAATTCAGAATCTTCTCTGTTAGAAATGGCATCTTCCACATAAGAAGGAAGACATGACAGTTGGTATTTTATACAAGAGTTCTGAGACATCAGGCAGCTATTTGCAAACAAATTGCTTTCAGAAGGAAAATGAATGCATGTGTATATTGTGGAAGGACAAATTCATACCTTTGTGTTGAGATATACTGATAGGAAAAAGTCAAATGATATGCTTCTGAGAGTGAAGGATAATTGAAATATTTAGAATTAAAACATAAATGTCAATTTGACTTTTTCTTTTCCATCCTTTTTTAATTTCTATTTTTATTTTCTTTTGGTTTATAAAGATGTTTTTACTAAGCTGCTGTCTTTTTATCACCTATGTAGGTGACAGTTCACCAATCCAAATGCAAATTAATCCCACTATCTGCTCTATGGCCTGAAAATGTGACCTTCAAATATGGCTAATCTTCTAAAGAACAAGATTACAGAAAAATATAATACTACCACCAAATAGATTTTGAGAAAAAAACCCATTATTTGCAAGTTAGTATTTTAAAATGAAAAAGCATCAGTATTAAAATAAGCTCCAAGCTTCAAAAATGACTGATGTATACTTGAAAAAAAAAAGAAGACAGCTTTGATAAAACTTCTCTTGAATTGGTTGTTTGCACATTTGCAAAACAAAATGTAAGTCTAAACTATCTGACAAAAAATGTCAAAAGCATGCTTTTTTTATCCTAATGGAAATGAATAGATTTATAACCAGAGGATGATTCCTTATATTCCCTTCTTTGCAATGTTGGTCCTGCTTTGCATCTTAATTCTTTGTATCTAAAAAGGAAGACTGCATTTACTTCTTATTGCATGAAAAACTGTTGTCAGAACTATCTCAAATTTGTTTCACATTTCAGAAAGTATTTTAATGTTATTCCTATATGTAAATTAATCTTAAATTAACTTTATTTATCCTGAGAATTACAATACCAAAAAATATAATCACATACATAAAAGCAATTCTCTAAACCAAAAGTTAGAAGTGATTTGAAATTAATTTTGAAGAGAAAAAACTTTCAAGTTTTGTTTAGCAGCTTGAATATTTAATAGTAAGTTTTTTTGAAGGCTGAATCACTCCTGAAGGCAATTTACAATCATGTTTATGCTATAGAATTATAGGGTAAAGAGAAAATGGATAGTCCATATAAAAATGAAAACATGACAGCTGGACTGTTCTAGTAACTATTGATATCCATCAAGTCATCTGGCTCTGAAAGTTTAGGATTTTGTCACTAGTAGCTTTTTACATAAAATTTATTTTATCCTGATATATGGGGTTACAACTACTCAGTTTTCCACTGCTGTCTCCAGAAGTTTTGCCCTAATAACTCTTTAAGGCTGACAGTTTCTAAGACTAGCTCTCTTCATCATTATTCATTCTCCAACCATGGTTAAATATTTAGAGTTCTACATTTTATTTCAATTAGTGTAGCAAATTCTATAGCAAACTGTTTTTCTTCCTTATAGTTGGCAGTTAACTAAGTGAAAATATCTGCTAGAGAATTAAATATTAAAATCAGACAAATGATTCTGTGCCTTGTCATCTCTCTACAAAAACTATAATGAACACAAATGCAACTCCTGCTTTTTTTTTTTTTTTTTAATATCACAGCCAGAACCTTGTACAGTTTCTCTAGTAGAAACCCAAAACAAACTTCTATGATGGCTCTCACAGCCTGTTCAGGATACAGAAGCCCATTGCCAAGCTGCATCTAGATGTCTTGATGAGCTAAAAAGGTAAAAAATCATAGCAGATACCTGCAGCATCTGCCCCAAACTCAATTTGTACTTGCCCGCTAGATTAGCCCACCAGAGCAGTCAATCAAAGCAGAGTAGAGATAAGTTAAATATTGAATAGGCTAATGCTATCGCCCACTGGCTTGCCATCTGTCTTTTTAAATAAGACACAAGTTAATTACAAAATTCACCTATTAGAGTTTATGATTCTATATGTTTAATAAAAATACATAGAGATGCACATAATCACCACTACAATAAAGATACAGAAAAGTAGCTCCCCAAATTCTCACACTGTTCAGTGTAATCCATGACTCTCCTGATCCCTAGTCCAGGACAAGCACTAATCTGTTTCCTATACCTATATACTTTTCCTTTCCAGAATATAATATAAAATGTATGATATAATTATTTATTAAATATCTACTTTGCAAATATTTTCCTCCACTCTGTATCTTATATTTTTATTTTCCTAACAGTGTCTTTTTTTAGGTACTTCTTAATTCTTATGAATTCCAATTTATCATTTTTAATAAGTCATGCTTTTGGTGTTATATTTAAGAAATTTTGCCTAAGCCAAAGCAACAATGTTTACTTTTAGATGCTTTATAGTTTGAGGTTTGATATGTAGGACCATAACTAATTTCTTGTTGATGTTTGTATATAATGCAAATTATGTTCAAGGTTGATTTTTACTAGTGGATGATCAATTAATTCAGCACACTTGTTGCAAAGAATTTTCTCCTTTCATTAATTTGCCTAGAAATTTTGTAAAAAATCAAAAGTTTATAAATGCATTAGTCTGTTTTGATACTGTGAGCTCTATTCTTTTGGTCTTTTTGTCTTTCCTTTCACCAACTGTCTTTATTAAGGTAGCTTTCCAGTAAGTCTTGAAATAAGGTAGGGAAGCTCTCCAAAGTTCATTTATGAAATTTTGCCAGTGACTTTAGTTATTTTACCTTCCCATATAAATATTTAGAATCGTCCTTTCAGTTTCTATAAAATTTTTGATTTTGATTGAAGTTGCATTGTGTCCACAATTCAATTTAGTGATATTTAGTATCTTAGCAATATTAGTCTTCTAGCCCCTGAGTACGTCTCTCTTTATATTTAGTTCTTCTTTGATCTTTCATCAGTATTTTGCAGTTTTCAGCACACTGATCCATCACATATTTTTTACACTTGTATCTAAATGTTTTATGGTTTTGGTGATTTGTAAATTGCCCTGTTTTTATTTTTATCTACAGTGATTTATTGTTTTATGAAGAAATGCAATTGATTTTTAAATATTGCTCTTAGACCCTGTGACCCTGATAGGAAAGGTGTGAGATTCTGATACCTGAGAAAGAGATGCTTCACTGGAGAAATCTGAGATTCTTCAGCCCACAGATTCCCAGGACCTTCTTGACCAAGAGAAGCAGCTTCTACTGCTTCTTAGAGAAGAGTAGGTTTCATTGCCTGAGAATTTCGCAAAGACTTTACCCAAGTAAATCGTCTTGTCTTCTTCAATATCCACCTCTGCCACCCTCATTCCTCTAGGTTAGAAATTCAGTCATTCTCTAATATATCCCAGTGTGGAGATACAGTCTTTGTTCCAAGAAGAAAGAGATTATGGGCTTTTATGACTACTATGTCCAATTTCTAGTATGGACAGTGCATCAGCAGATACATTAGATAATACTGCTTTTCTCCCAATAGTGTATATGTTGTAGCTGGTACAAAACTACTGTATGTCCTTTTCCTGTATCATAACAAATACTTTAAATCCTCAGTTTAGACTAAATAAAATTATAGGATGGATTGCATAAATTGGTGGCACTATTAAAATCTAAAGAAGCAGTGATGATCTAAAGAAGCAGTGATGAACTCTTCTATTCTCAGTAAAAGTAACCAATATGTCCCTTGCAAAAAGCAGATTGATCATGGTGAATTGTAGTAGTATACCATAAACTCACATAATGTTAACCCAAATTACACTTGCCATACTAGATATGGTGTCTTTTTTAAATGACTCACACAGTTCTGGTACTTTGTATGCAGTTACTTTTCTAGGAAATAAGTTTCCAAATGTATCAATAAGGAAAATCAAAAGTAGTTTAGTTTTATACAGAAAGGACAGAAAAATACTTCCATTGTCTTTAAACAGAACCATGCAAAACCTTTTGCTCTCTATTAAAATATAGCCTCCTAAAATTTTATTTCTTTTGACATAATGTACTAATCATCTACTATGTAATGATACTGTGTATATGTGTATATATAGTGAACACATAGTAAAATAAGGAAATATACAGTAACCTTCTATCTTAGAAGTCTGCATCCATGATTCACCTGACTGCATATCTAAATATTTTTAAAAAACTACATCTATACATCTATACATACACAAATTTTTTTCATAATTACTCCCAAAACAATATAGTAAAACAACTATTTACAAACATTTACATTATAATTGATGTTATAAGTAATCTAGAGATGATTTAAAGTAAGGGAGGTTTATATGCAAGTACAGTGTCATTTTATACAAGTGACTTGAGCATGCATGGATTTTAATATTTGTGGGGATTCCTGTTCCTGGAACCAATCCCCCAGGATACAAAAGAATGTTTGTATTGTTAAATTTTTTTTTTTGTACTGGAGATTGAACTCAGGGGCACTAGACCACTGAGCCACGTCCCCAGCCCTATTTTGTGTTTTATGTAGAGACAGGGTCTCACTGAGTTGCTTAGCACCATTGCTGAGGTTGGCTTTGAACTCACGATTCTCCTGTCTCAGCCTCCCTAAGTGCTAGGATTACAGGCTTGCGCCGTCATGCCCGGCTATGTATTGTTAAATGTTATACCTTTATTCTATGATAATATATTTCAGAATAAATTTAAACATTTAAATGCAACCTAAGAATAATACATATTCAGCCTAACTGGAATCTAAACTTTTCTTAAATTTTTAGAAATTCTTTACATTTCTTAAACTTAGAGATCAAATATATTAGTCATTTTAATAGGGAATCATTTTGAAAACATAATGACTTTATGAATAAAGAGTGACTTTAACTTTTACATGCAATACTTAGCCCAAATTTTATTTATTTATTTTTACTGTAAAGCAGCTAAATACACTAAAAAATAAGATAAAATATATTTTCTGCCAAGATTCCAATGATTTAGATGTTAAAGTCCACTATATTTAACAAATTGCATGAAATAGATTAGGGAGGACTACCTGATATATTAGTCTATATTTTTGCATAAATAAAAGTTTATCTCTGATCATACTGACCCCCTTCCATTTGTGAAGTCTGAATTGCATGCAATTTTAAGTTTTGCGTCACAAAGTATGACCTTTCTGTCATCTGGCAGAAGCAGCCTGACTATTTTTAGCATTTTCAAATATCAAGAGCTTCATGGTTTTCTTTTCAAATTCAAATAACAATAACATAGTTTTAAAATAAAAAGAAAAGAAAAGCTAACTCCTACACATTTGAACAAGAACATAGTAAGATATCCCCTCTGCATCTTTTAGTGTGGTAAACTTTATAAAACATCTTAAATAAAGACAAGCCAGTTATTGGAATTTGTTTTTGACTCTCTGCCAGGCAGAAAGGCAATCTATTTTGAGTTTCCTCCCTTCAATTTCATGGCATCCCAGTGAAAATTCCTTCTCTAAAATCACAGCTCTGGAAACAAGGGACTTTTCAGGACATACATAAGGTAATGAGTTTGGTTGATGTTCTCTTGTCCTTTGTTGACTTTCTCTATTAGAGCACTCAGACTTAGGCCATTTTTCCTGGCAGCCTTGAGGGACCATCTTTTTTATTACTATTGTTTCCATTAATTCTACTGAGATAGATTTCTAGAGGTGGTTAGCCTACTGTTGCATGAGATCTGCCATTATGTACTGTAGTTTTAGTACAATTCATTGTTATTTTAATCAAGAGGGATTATTGATTATGCTATGTTAGAAACTCCTTCATGGAAACAAAAAGTTTAATAGTTAATGATTTCTATAGGTTTCTTTGTTTTCCTTGCTTGTGTTCGTTTCCCCCTATACATTTCTGGGAGGAAGTATCACAGCGTAAGGGACAGATGCCTGGTTTTGAATCCTGCCCTTCAACTATTTGCTCTGGGATTTAAAATAAATTACTCATACATTTACTGCCTCAAGGCACTCTTTTGTAAAGTAGAGACATTAATAATACTTGTTTTGCAAGGCTATCATGAGGTAGAAAACAACAACAACAACAAAAATCTCTAGAGGTTTGCCTAGCATAGTGACCAGTTTATTAGGTCATCAAAAATACTAAACTC
>PVHX01007235.1:34306-93248 GCA_004024805.1 Geosciurus inauris | reverse complement strand
TTTTGGTACCGGGGATTGAACTCAGGGGCACTCGACCCCTGAGCCACATCCCCAGCCCTATTTTGTGTTTTATGTAGAGACAGGGTCTCACTGAGTTGCTTAGTGCCTCACCATTGCTGAGGCTGGCTTTGAACTCGTGATTCTCCTGTCTCAGCCTCCCTAAGTGCTGGGATTACAAGCGTGAGCCACCGCGCCCGGCCCAACATCTTTTTTAAAAATGTTTTTGGTGCTGGGGATTGAACCCACAGCCTTGTACAGCTAGGCAAGTGCTCCACCAAGCCATGTTCCCAGCTCCTAATTTTTACATTTTGAGACTGGGTCTCACTCACTAAGTTGCCCACACTGGCCTAAAACCTGCAGTCCTTCCCCCTCAGCCTCCTAAGTAGATGGGATTAGAAGCTTGCGCCAATCCAACCAACATCTTTATCTTCATTCCATGGAGAGGAAGATTAAGGCTCCTGTTATGGCACCCAGGAGCCTCCTTGGCCAGTCCCAATGCTCATTAGGAGTCTGTGTGTACGAATAGCATTTGTCACTCAGAGGTCAGATGCTCACACGGCCAGCCATCTCTTATCCTATCACTAGTCAGATAAAATGCTACTACTGTGCCCATTGTACAGAGGGAGAAAAGGAGGCACAGAGAAGATAAGAAACTCGCCTGAGGTCATGAAGTGGAGTAGTGACACAGGTAGTTGAACCCTGCTTGGTATTCCAGGATTCCGTCACACCTAGAGGTCAGGCAGGAGGCCTAGGCCAGTGAGTCAGAGGGTAGGTGAGACAGCCTCCAGACCAAATAGGGAAAGCAAGCAGGAACAGGCCACGCTGAGGCCTGTTGGGAGGTCCTGTGGCCTGGAATGGGGCTGGGGCCAAACCAGCTGGCAGGCCCAGCAGAGCCTGCAACATGAGCCCAGCAGCCATGGCCACCCACCCGTCTTGCCTCTTGCCTCTCAGGTTCCAGGTCTCCTGCCCAGCCCCCTCCAGGAGCCTGAAGCACAGAATCAGTTTTGATGGACACATGCTCACAAGACACCTCATCAAACAGCAGCTGCTTCCAGCCAAAAGAACCTCAAGGTTCCCAGACAGGGAAACTGAGGCCGCTTATGCATTAAGGATTTTGTTTTGTCTATTTTATTCACTGTCTCCTCTGTTACTTAGAACAATGGTTGGCACCTAGGGCTCAAACAACATTTGTAGGATGACTGACTCGCTGAATGAGCATGGTTTTTCTGAGGCACTTAGCAGGCAAAGGCTCACAGGACAGAAAGCTGGCGGTCAGAACGGGGGCCTCTTCTCCAAACCCTCATACCCTGCGGGAAGACCAGCAGAGAAAGTCGCTTGTCCACAGTCAAGGATATGCCCTCCCAAGGAGAACAGCCTCTTACAGGCATACAACATTTAATCCATCTTCCCCGAAACTGAGACGGGATAAGGGGTACACACACAGCCGGACACGGTGTGCCCCATGCACCACACACACATACTACACACAGGCTTTAATTAAAAGGACCGGGCACAGGCAGCCAGCGCAGGTAGAAACTGAGGAGTTGGGTTACTTAGCAGGGTGTCTGTGCAACCCAAGGGGAGGAAACTCAGAAAAACAGAAAATAAAAAATGGCGATGCCTTCCAACACCCCAGTCCCTCCGTCTGCACACCCACGTGGCTTCGCCTCTACCCTGCTCAGAGCTCTCCCTCCCAAGGGTCCCGGGCTGCCTCAGGCCTTGCTTTCTGGGTCCTCCCGGGTCACACACTCAACGAGGGCGGACCTGATCGCCCAGCTGGGGTCCAGGGCAACGGCCCACTCTCCTGGACTGGGTGGGGCCTGCCCGGCCCACGGCTGGTCCATCTTCGCAGGCAGGAAGCCTTGAACCTCTCCTGATGGCACTGTCACTACCCACAGCACAGCATCATCCATTGTCCCGCATTACTCATTATCGTTGGAGGGTTCCTAAGTCATCCTTTCTCCTCCAGACCTAGCTCATTGGCTCATGTCTGTGGCTGCGGTGGTTATGCAAGTTTCAGCCACAGCAATCCAATCGCTCCATCCTTCTCCTTCTTGAGAGGCAACCATTTTTTACACCTGGTACAGCCGAACCCCATAAAAGAGAGGACCTGATTGGTCGTCCCACTCACCAATTTGTCAGAACTACTTTTATTGGCCAGGTCATTCGCATCTGCACCTCCCATTGGTTGACAGCCAACCTATAGAATGGCTGCGTGAGGGTCAGACGCCCGCCCACCCCAGGGCAGCAATCTTTGAGACCATTTTTGGTTTGGGCTCCTGCAAGTGTTTTCTTTGCTCACTCTGATCTTTTTATGGGCCCGGGCCAGTTCCCTGTGCTCCTACCCGCTAGTTCAATTCTTTGTTCATTGTTTACTGAGGCTTAATTCTTCTTCTTCCGTTTCCCCACCTTTTTCCTGCTGGTTGCTCATTTTGGACCCAGCTCTGTTAATTTAAAGCAATGTAAGAGCAAGTCTCTTCCCCTCTTTAAGTCTCAGTTTCCCCTTGTGTATATTGGGGCTACTAATTCCCACCTCACCGGGTCATAGAGGAGTCGGTTATGTGTGAGATCTGCCACAAAGCAAACACTAAACAAGCATTGGTGTCTGTCCTTTTGTGACTTCAGTCCTTACTTAAAACTGTCAAAGCCTGGCAAGGTGGCACATGCCTGCAACCTCAGCGACTGGGAGGCTGAGGCAGGAGGATGCCAATTCAAGGCCAGCCTCAGTAACTTATAACTGTCTCAAAAAACATAAAAAGGGCTGGGGATGTAGCTCAGTGAAGCACTCCTGCGTTCAATCCCCAGTACTAAAAAAATAAAATAAAAAGAAGAAGAAGAAAAAAAGAGGCGAAGAGGAGGAAGAGGAGGAGGAGACAATGGAAAGATCCCAGAAGCAGAGTTGGACTAGGAGAAGAGACTCGAAGCTGAGCCTCAGCTGGATATCTAACTTGTATGGTCACTAAACACTTATTGGATATCAACCCTGAGACTGTGCTGTTCAATATGTAGCCACTAGCTACCTGTGACTTCTTTAAATTAAAGGTAAATAGGGCTGGGGATATAGCTCAGTTGGTAGAGTGCTTACCTTGCATGCTTAAGGCCTTGGGTTCAATCCTCAGCACCACAAAAAATTTAATTAATTAATTAAAGGTAAATAACAGTTAAAATTCATCTCCTTGTCTCACTAACCACATTTCCTGTGCTCAGCCAACATGTGCTACTACTGGCTACAGGGATCGCCCAGAACTGATTACAATTTTCCCTTTATCTCCAAAAGTACTACTTGGTGGTGCTACAGTCAGAGGACGCCTATGTCACTTTAATCCAGCATTTCTCTAACACAAGTGAACACACACTACTTCCACAGGACATCTATGAGAGCATAAGAAATGATACTGTTCCCAGGAACACGGTCTGGAAAGTGTTGTATTCCAGGATCTCAGGACCCTCCAGTCCTGAGAGTGGAGGGGGGAACCTTTTAGCAGCAAATTCCTCCGTCAGCAGGGGAGAGAGTTGGCCAAAAGGACATTATGATTGTGGGACAAGAGCCCCTGGGTGTGGTTGGTGTGCACTGGGAAGAAAGCTGGCAGGGAACTTCATTGTTCAGTGTAATAATGTGGGATGGGGAAGGAGAGATGACAGAGGATCTGGGGAGTGGGTTGAAGGTCCAAGAGGGGCTGGCAATCTGGTGGGTAGACGCAGCTGGGCAGCAGAGAGGACCAGGACCAGGATGGATGAAGAGTCCTGAGAACAGAAGCTCCGTCTTTTTTTTTTTTTTTTTTTTTTTTTTTTTTGGTACTGGGGATTGAACTCAGGGGCACTCGACCACTGAGCCACATCCCCAGCCCTATTTTGTGTTTTATGTAGAGACAGGGTATCACTGAGTTGCTTAGCGCCTCGCCATTGCTGAGGCTGGCTTTGAACTCGTGATTCTCCTGTCTCATCCTCCCTAAGTGCTGGGATTACAGGCATGTGCCACCGAGCCCAGCTCCATTCATTTCTAAATCATCTGTGCACAGCTGTACTGCAGCTCACCCATACCCATCACCCACCCGTCAGTAAAGTCTACCACTCTTGACCAGGACTTGGGGAAATGGAGAACAAAGGACTGTGTCCCACCCGTGGGCTGCCACGGGGTGGAAAGGGCCTTTGAGGGAGTTGAGAGCTGGAGGAGATCAAGCATTCAGCTGAGTTAGGTTATGTGGCAGGAAGCAAGGGAGAGGTTGGCTAGGAGAAATGGACCCTTCCCGCAAAGGTGCCCAGAGAGACCAAGAGGTGTGGCAGTTGCGAAACAGCTCCACGATTCTCAGACACGCTCCTCCAATGGAGATATGGGGTTTTGCCTGCCCTGCCCTGGCATGTGGGCTCTGTGACCACTCGGCCAATAGAACATGACAGAAATGACCCCAGTCTTAAGTACTGGTAGGTTCCACTTCCTGTTTCCTGAGGTACTTGTTCTTGGACTCCTGCTGCCATGCTGTGCCCAGGGCGCACCAAGAGGCCATGTATTGGTGTTCCGGCCACTGTCCCAGCTGAGTTCCCACTTGACAACTGGTGTCAACTGCCAGTCACGTGAGTGAGGAAACCTCTGGATCTAGTCCACCATTCAACTGCAACCGCCTGAAACCCCGAGAAGGGACCACCTCGCCAAACCCAGTCAACCTGTAGAACCATGAAGATCAACCAGATGATCTTGCTTGAGGCCACTCTGGTTTGGTCGATTCATTCTGTAGCAATAGTTTAACCTGGAACTGGAGAGAAACCAAGAAACCCATCAGGGTGCGACGAGATATTAGAGCCTATTGTTACCGAAATCTCAAAGCACAAGGGTGCCTCGGCAAGCAGGGACTCCTGGAAGGAAACTGAGGCCAGCACCTGGATGACCTTGGTGTTAGATAAAGTTTCTGCTGTGACCTTGAGGAGCTGGCCCAGATGCTGTCCAGGTCAAAGAGAAAAATGTCGATGATGACTTGAAATTTCGAGCAACTGTCCTCAGTGAAAGTGTGAGCTACTCTAGGGAAGAGGAGAAAGAAGTTTTGAGAATGATAAGAATGATTTGGACACACTGTTGCACTTGACAAATGTCCTCTGTAAATCCCAGAACCTGCTGATAGATTAATGGAAGAGAGGAGTTCTTGCTGGAAGCATCCTCCTATGTTCTCAAAGCAAAGGCTTGAGGAGGCTGAGCCTCCATTTGGCCATACCCTCATTCATTTCCAGTCCTTCAGTAAGTCCTGGAAGCAGGTGCAGTTATTTAAGAGCACAGACTGCCTGGATTAAAGGTCAGCTCTACCTCTTACTAGCTGTGTGGCATCAGGCAGGTGATCTAATCTCTTTGTTCCTCAGTTTCCTTTTCTCTAAAATGGGGATAACAATAGTACCCGTATTACTGTAAAGATTATAAGAGGAGGGCTGGGATTGTAGCTCAGTGGTAGAGCGCTTGCCTCGCATGCGTGAGGCCCTGGGTTCGATCCTCAGCACCACGTACAAAGCAATAAAATAAAGACATTGTGTCCATCTACAACTAAAAAAATATTAAAAAAAAAAAAGATTATAAGAGGACATACATGGGAGACTCTTAGAACTGGCTTGAAACAGATTTATTTCTTTTTCTTTTTCTTTTTGCACTAGTGATGGAACCGAGGGGTGCTTAACCACTGAGCCATATCCCCAGCCTTTTTTATATTTTGTTTTGAGACAGGGTCTCATTAAGTTGCTGAGGCTGGGCTCAAACTTTTTTTTTTTAATTCAATAATTTATTTATTGTAATTTGGTATATATGACAGCAGAATTCATTTTAATTCATTGTACACAAATGAAGCACATTTTTCATTGCTCTGGTTGTACACAGTATAAAGTTACACCATAAGTGCAGTCATACATGAACCTAGGGTAATGATGTCCATCTCATTTCATGATCATTCCTGTCCCCATGCCCCCTCCCTTTTCCTTCCTCCCCTTTGTCCAAAGTTCCTCCATTCTTCCTGCCCCTGCTCCCCATTATGGATCAGCATCCACTTATCAGAGAAAACATTTGGCCTTTAGTTTTTCGGGATTGGCTTACTTTTTTTTTTTTTTTTTGGTACCGGAGATCGAACTCAGGGGTACTCAACCACTGAGCCACATGCCCAGCCCTATTTTGTGCTTAGCGCCTCGCTGTTGCTGAGGCTGGCTTTGAACTCACAATTCTCCTGTCTCAGCCTCCCTAAGTGCTGGGATTACAGGCTTGCACCACCACGCCCAGCTAGGAATTGGCTTACCTCACTTAGCATGATATTCTCCAACTCCATCCATTTACCTGCAAATGCCATAGTTTTATTCTCTTTTAATGAGGAGTAATATTCCATTGTGTATATATACCAGTTTCTTTATCCATGCATCTACTGAAGGGCATCTAGGTTGGTTCCACAGTTTAGCAATTGTGAATTGTGCTGCTATAAACACTGAAGTGGCTGTGTTACTGTAGCATGCTGGATTTTTTTGTTTTTGTTTTTGTTTTATTTTTTTGGTACTGGAGATTGAACTCAGGGGCACTCGACCACTGAGCCACATCCCCAGCCCTATTTTGTGTTTTATGTAGAGACAGGGTCTCACTGAGTTGCTTAGCGCCTTGCCGTTGCTGAGGCTGGCTTTGAACTCGCGATTCTCCTGTCTCAGCCTCCCTAAGTGCTGGGATTACAGGCTTGCGCCACTGCGCCCAGCTCCCAGGACCTATTTCATACTAGCTATACATACTCAACAAGTAACTTCTGAGCACCGACTATGTGCTGGGCCCCATGCTGTACTAAGGCTAGGGCAGGAAGAGGACAGTCACAAGCCCTGTCCCAGAAAGTTAGCCCTGGTTCAGAACTTGGGGCCTGTTTCCCTAGGTTTTCTTCATGGGTCTTGTCCCACTTGTTCATCATGAAGTTGGCATGACAGTGACCTTATCCCCATTTGGCAGAGGTAGAAGTTGACACCTAAAGAGGAGAATTGATGTCCACTTTGCCAGTACCTCCGTGGCTATCATAAATCTGCATGTCCCTTCAACAAAGGGACATAAGTGGTCCAGAGGCTCTGTGTCTTTTATGCCTGGGACCCCTCCAGAGAATGAAGTCTTTCTTCCTCCTCCTCATCCTCCTCCTCCCCCCTCTTCCCTCTGCTTCCCCCTTTTCCTCCTCCCCCTCAGGTGATTGAACCCAGGGGTGCTTAACCACTGTGGATGGGAGCCACATCCCCGCCCTATTTATTTTTTACTTTGAGACAGGGTCTCACTAAGTTGTTTAGAGCCTCACTAAATTTCTGAGGCTGGCCTCACATTTGCCAGCCTCCTGCCTCAGCCTCCCCAGTTGCTGGGATTACAGGTACGTGCAGAGGCTGAGAATGAAATCTTGAATGTGATCAACCCCTTGCCCCTCCCCCAGCAGAATCTCCGTGGCCCTGTTGCAGCAGCGGCTCTCGAGGTGTGAGGTCAGGGCGCTGGGCCTGGGCGGACTGTCTCTCTGCTTGTTTCCTGGTAGAAGTGGGTGTTTTTCCACTTGGCCTGGCCATGCAACACCCCACCCAGCATCATCTTCATGGATGCCTGAAATTCCGCTGTTCATGATTCATTCTTTCAGGTTGAGCAACTGCTCCCAGGAATATCCTTCAGAGTTCCCTGGAGTGGTCACCAACACCTTCACACACCTTCAGCAGCTGAGAATGAGCCCTAAAGATGAGACCTGCCCTCCTCAGCGGGGAAACAGGTCCAGGAGATGTGATGTCAGCAAAGAAACTGGGACTTGACACTGGCACCGCTCCAAGAGGAGCAGAGTGGCACACGGACTCCTGTGTGTCCTAAGCCTCTGCCCCTCCCCCTCCCTCCCTCCCTCGGTGCTACTTGGGTTCAATCCCAGGGGCAGTTTACCACCGAGCCACATCCAAAGCCCTTAAAGCCCTTTTAATTTATTTATTTATTTTGGGGATTGAACTCAGGGGCACTCCATCTCTGAGCCACATCCCCAGCCCTATTTTGTGTTTTATGTAGAGACAGGGTCTCACTGAGTCGCTTAGCGCCTTGCCATCGCTGAGGCTGGCTTTGAACTCATGATTCTCCTATCTCAGCCTCCCTAAGTGCTGGGATTACAGGAGTGCGCCACTGCACCCGGCTCCCTTTTTATTTTTTGAGACAGAATCTAAGTTGCTAAGGGTCTTGCTCAGTTGCAGAGGCTGGCCTCCAACTTGTAGTACTCCTGTCTTAGCCTCTGGAATCACTGACATGACATGGCCTGTGTGGAGCTCTCTTGATTCAGCCATCCGTGAGCTGTGCAGGGTCCCCTCCTGAGTCGGACGTGTCTGCCTGGGGTTGCCATGGCCACTCCTCTTCTTCTGGCAACAGGGCCTGGTTATTTAGGGAACTAGCCCAGAGGTGTCATGCATGGTCCCTGCTGCTGGATCCCTGGAGCGGCCTTTCTGGACTTTCCAAGGCCTATAGCCCTTTTGAGGTTGTTCCATACATTCTTTCCAGTACATTCCTTTTTTTGTCTAAACCAGAGTAGATTTTTCTTGCTTGCTTTAAAGAACTGTGAAGCCGGGTGTGGTGGGCATGCCTGTAATCCCAGCACTTTGGGAGGCTGAGACAGTAGAATCGCGAGTTCAAAGCCAGCCTCAGCAACGGTGAGGCGCTAAGCAACTCAGTGAGACCCTGTCTCTACATAAAACACAAAATAGGGCTGGGGATGTGGCTCAGTGGTTGAGTGCCCTTGAGTTCAATCTTCAGTACCAAAAAAAAAAAACTGTGACTGGAATACTCACTTCACCGACTGGGAGGCGTGACGAGAAGATGTGAAATGAAGGAGCAGAACCGGGTCTGCCAGCCAGGTCTCCCACCTCCCTGCCCAGGCTACGGCCTCATGCCACACGCCACCCGTGAGCTGTAGGGCCCTGAGAAAACAGAAAAGCAAAGCCAGACACAGTGGTGCATGCCTGTGACCCAAGCCCCTGGAGAGGCTGAGGCAGGAGGATTGCAGTTCAAAAGACAGCCTCAGCAACTTAGCAAGACCCTGTCTGAAAATTAAAAATAAAAAGGGTTGGGGGGCTGGGGCTGGGGCTCAGTGGTAGAGCGCTCGCCTCACATGTGTGAGGCACTGGGTTCGATTCTCAGCACCGCATATAAATAAATAAAAATAAAGGTCCATCGACAACTACAAAATTAAAAAAGCAGTGTGGGGGAGGGTGCTGAGGATGCATCTCAGTGGTTGAGTGCCCCTTGGTTCAATCCCCAGTACAAAAAAAAAGAGAGAGAAAAGCAAAGCAGAGTGGAGAGGACAAGCCCGGTTGTAGAGGGTGTGGATGGGATTGAGAAACTTTGGAATCAACTGACCTTCCTTTGAATCCCAGATCTGTTATTTACTAGCTGTGGAATCTTGGACAAGAGATTCCATCTCCTTAGAGCCAAACTTCCCTCAACTATAACATAAGGTAGATAGGACCTTTGTAGAAACACAAAACCACAGGAGCACCACTGATAAGTAGAGCACTGGGTGGGTTTTAGCTTTCACATACCCCACCCTGGCCGAATTCCTTTGTGCAGTGAAGAACCTGGGCAACTGTAATATGGCAGCCTTGAGGCTAATGATAATATCTGCCTTCTATGGATGTTATGTGGACTAAACACGGTATGTAAAGTTCTTGGCACAGTTCCCAAACACTTAATAAATCCTCAATTAACAGTATCTAAGTTGGATGACACCATCTCCCCAGGCTCAGTCTGGAAGGTTCTGGCAGGCTGTGATGAAAGAGCATGTCCCAAACGCCTCCCTTTCTTACCACCCATGTCCAAACTTCATAACCTCTCCTGGGTGGCCTGGGCACCTGCCTCTCCCTCCAGGGAACAGGGTTCTGTCCTCTTCTATTACACCAGGGCTTCAGTTTGGTGAAAGGCCCAGATATGCCAGGGCCCAGTCGCCAGGGCTTTTGAGCTCCAGCCCTGATGCTCCCAAACTCCTCCATCAGGACCATGGCAGGTGGAAATCAGGGTGCAGGCCTGCAGGGACCCAGTCTCGGCACGTCTCCAGGCCTCCTGCAGCAGCCCAAGCCCCTCAGCCCTGCTCCCTCCCCTCTGGGCAGGCCCAAGCAGCCACATCCAGGAAGGACTGGACCGGGGGCCCCTGGAAGAGCCACGTGTACTGGCCCAGCGCCTGCAGCTCTCAGCCTGAGCTCACAATGGCTCCATTCACCAGGGAGAGGAGTCAGCCTGCCCCAGAGCCCACGGCGTAGTATTCTAGGCCCCAGGGAGATGGGGTGGGAGTTTAGAAACTAAGGCAGGGACTGCTGTGGATGAGTCAGGCAAGGGTGCCGGCCCCTGCTATGGCCACCACTTGATGTGGAGGTGACCACCCCATAGGAGGGGACAAGAGAGACTCCCTGGGGCTCACTGGGGTTAAGTGTGGGAGCAGATGAGGGAAAAAGTTAGTCATGGGGTTCTGGGGAAAAGGGAGGCTGGGCCCTCACCCACGCTCTCGTTGGCATCTTGTAGGCCCATAGCCAGGGGGTGACGTGGCCTTGGGCCTTGACTCAACCCTCCCAGTAACAACCAGGGCATCTCCACCAGATGGCCTCTGGGTCTCCCCTCCTCTCTGCTCCTTCTGCCCAGGGCCTCCAGCGTCCCTCCCAGAGTGCATCTTTCTACAAGCGCCTCTCCCCATCCTCCGGCCACCACTCCCAAAGCCCCAATCTAGTCCAAGCTGCTCAGTCTCCAGATTAAAGCCCTCACTGGCCCCTGCCCACAGGACCAGGACCACAGGGTCCAGACCGTCATCTCTGCCCACCTGGCATCCCTTCCTTTCAGTGCATGTGATCTGGTTGGGGTTCAGGCAGAGGGAGAGGCATGTGACCCAACCTGGCCAATCAGAGTGTTCCCTTGCACTCCCGCCCCCTCTTCACAGAGATTGGATGGCTTGAGCCAGCCCAATGAGGTTTAATTCTAGAACCCCGTATGAAAACTGGAGAAAGGAACCCTCCTCTGCACTGAGCTTGGGGCTAGAGTCACCTGTATTTGAAAATGACCTACGCCAGGGCAGAGCAACTCAGGGAGGAGTCGGAGATGGCAGTACCAAATCTTGATGGCATTGTTTGTACCCCTGGATCCACCTGTGCCTGAAGCAGATATACGGAAATTTTATGTTACTTGAGTTGATAAACTGCCTTTTCATCTAAGCCCCTTGGAATTGGGTTTTCTGTCTCTTGTAACTCAGGGACTCTGACTAATACAGAGGCCCTCTCTGTGCTGGCCTTGAACCACGTGTGGAACATGCCATTGTCCTGAAGACCCCATGTACCCTCTGACCCCTTGCCCTTGCTCTGACCAAGCCCTCTGTCTGGGGTGCACATACTTTGGTACTTGCTCCTCCCCAGTCCTTCTCCTTCCCCCTCCTTCCCTCCTCCTCCTCCCCCTTCTCTTGCTCCCCATCTTTCTCCTCCTCCCCCCTTCCCCTCCTACTCCTTCTTTGTGGAGCCAGGGAGGGAGCCCAGGGCCTCTTGCACGCCTGGCAAGCGCTGTACTACTGAGCCAGTCTGTTCAGCTCTTAAAGGTCCAGTTCAAATGCCAGTTCTTCCATGGAGCCAACTCCTAGCCAGGGAGAAGTGGCTTTTTGCTCCTGTCCACACCACTGCAGAGTCGTCATTTGGCTTGATAGTGATTTGTTTACACATCTGTCTCCCCCACTGGATTGTCAAACGTCCTGTTGAATTTGTGCTGCAATTTCTCTTTCTTTTATCAGTGCTTAGCCTGGAGCATAGCAGGTGCTCAGGAAACTGCTTATCGTACCAGCTGGGCAGGCCCTGGCTGGTGCTGGTGCTGTGGGGATGAGGTGCTCACTCTGGAACCACAGCAGTCACTGTGTCCCCTATTCTCGTCTCTGGCACATGCCATTTCCTCAAGCTGAAATGCCCGACTCCCTCCAGTGGAACAATCCACTCATCCACCCAGGAACGCAGGGTCCTCAGTGTGTGCCGAGAGACTGCTCTGCAGCTGGCAGACTTGAGTTCAAGTCCTGGCTCTTCACATGGTGAAGAGTGATGTGGGGCAAGTCACATGACTTCCTTGAACTTGAACTTCCTTGAGTGTCCTTGCTTTGCAAACACTCAGCCCTCTTGATGTACAGCACTGCCAGGCCTTTCCTCCACCTAGGAGGTGCAGGGACCACTATTATCCTCTCGCTGGCGACAGGGAACTGAGGCTGGGCGCTGAAGCGCTGCCAGGAGCACAGCCTGGCTCAAAGGCCCATGCTCTCACCGTTCTGTGCTGCTCCCAGAAGGGGGATACTACTAGAGCCTTCTTCTGAGGATCCTCTGAGCTTCCCCCTTCAGCTAAGGTGTGTGGAGGTCCCAGGCTTCTTCCCAGAGTCCTGGAGTTCAGGGTCAAGCTGGAGGGAGGGGGGCTAGTCCAGGACGGCAGCCACTTGGCTCAGGCTGCTTGGCAGAGGGACTGTGCTCATAATGCTCATTTGTCCAGTCGGTGGTTCCCCGACTTCTGCATTCTCCACACGCATGCCCCAGAAGGGACGGAGTGAGGACCGGTCAGACCAGCTGGGGATTAGAGGTCTAGGGAGGCAAGATAGCCTCCTCGTGTCAAGGCCCCCTGACTCCATCACTGCCTAAGTAAGACCCTGGGCAAATCACACAACCTCTCTGGGCCTTGGTTCCCTCACCTGTGAAATAGGGACCCTCATGACACCCACTTCACCTGGTGGGTGTGAGGATGAGGATGATGTCATTAGCAGTGTGTTGTGGGTCCTCAGGAAATTACAGCTCAGTATCACGCTGCCTGGGTTCCACCCGCCTCCCCCACGTTCCAGTAGTGTGACTTCAACCCAGTTACTTAACCCCTCTGTGCTCAGTTCCTCCCTCACAGATTGGAAACCATGGAAAAAGAGTAATAAGATAGCCACGTGCCTGGCACGTAGCCAGTGTTCCCCAAGTTCAGCATGTGTCCTTATTCTCAAGGGTGAGACCTCAAGCGACTCTTCTCCTGGTTTTCTGTTTGTTCCGCGAGATGTCGACTTTTCCCGTAAGTGCCTGGCCCTGCAGAGTAGGTTCTTCTGTAGGGAGAGGCCAGCATGCCCTTCCTCCCGGACAGCTGCTGTCCCTCCTGTTCACTGCCTGTCCACAACACCTGGCCCAGGCCTGGCAAATGATGGGCCCTTGGAAGCCTTTATGGGATCTGTGTATCTCATGTGGTGGGCGCTGGCTCGGTGCTGGCTATGCTCCAGGCACTCTTCTGAGTGCTTTCTGGGGGCCATGCCCCTGCTCTCTGGCACTCTTGCAGGGGGTGACTCTTCCGGGCCCAGTTTCCCAGTTTCCTTACAGACGGGCATCTAAGGCAGAGCATTAAAGGTGTGTGCCCAGGGATCCTAAGGCAGGCTCCAGGGCTCACCCTGTGACTCCTCAGACCCTGTCCCCTCTGTCCAGGACTTGGGGCTCACAGTGTGCCTGCCCATCCACTGACGCCCTCTGCTCATTTTCCGTGATGGGCTCCCCCGGTCCTTTGGGCAGAGGCAGGGCTAGCGGAGGGGTGTGGGGAGTTGAGCAACGGGCCCAGCCTCCAGGGGACAGCTTGCCAACACCTGCCACTCCAAGTCCAAAAGTGGCCTGGGCGCAGCTCACATCCTGCTGTTCTTCCGGAGCTGGAGCCAAAGAAGAGAACAGGAAGAGGTCAGGAGGCCTGGCTCAAGGCTGACTCACGAGGGGCGAGGGCTGCAGGAAGGGCGAGGGGTGCTCGGAATGCCCCCTCCCTTCCTCGGACACTCGCTGGGTTCTTTCTGCCTGGGCCCTCCCAGCCCAGAGCCCCAGGAGGCTCCAAGACGGTGGGTGGGGAGATGTCAGCTTAACCCCCCCCCCCCCAGAGCCTGCCTCTAGGAAGGAGTGGGGCTTTGTGCAGCCAGATACAAGGATGGCTTCTGTGGCTGGGGAGGGCCGGTGGTGGGACTGAAAGGCTCCAGGCCCAAGTCAGAGCAAGAGATAGAGCAGAGACATGGAGCCTGAGGCGAGCGGCCTGTCTGCAGCCCCAGGAAGCTGGCCCTACAGAAGTGTCTGGACCAGAGGTGTTTGCTGGATGTTTATCAAGGACATTTGATGTTCAGATTTTACTTGTTTAGTGGTGGCTCCCTCCAGTGTCACTATGAACCTTCCAGGCCCTCTGCCACACCTCATTGTGATAGTGGTCAATTGAGGGGGTCGGGAGGATGGGACTGAGTCCTAGGGGATACCCAACTTGATTAGCGTAAACATTAAGGGAATCTGTTATTTTGCCACCAGCAAGTCCTGGAGCTCCCTGGTTTGGGAGTTGATGGATTCAGGGGTTCCGTGAGGCACAGGGACTTCCTATCTCCTGCTCTGCCTCCCTCCACGTTGGCTTCTACTCAAGGCTAGCCATCCTCTTGGTGACAAAATGGCTGCCAGCACCTGGGGGGACCAGGTGTCCCGGCAGTTCCTTGACAAGGAAAAGAGGCCAGCCCCCTAAGCCAGACAGTCAGGACCTTTTTTCCAGTCTGATTGGATCAGATTGATTGTCATGGTCATCCCTGGACCCACAGGAGCACCTGCTAATTGGGTTAGACTCCTTTGGATCCAGCCTGAAGCTGAGATGGGGTGACCTCTCCCAGAAGCAGGGGCTGGTGGGAGGAGGGTTCTGTTGGGAAGGTCTAGAGGGTCTGTGGATACGACTTTAAAGAACTAGTGACCCCTGTGTGCTGGGACCTGCGCTGGCAGGAACCCCTACACAAATAAGTTCAACACAACGTGCCACCCAGTGTCCCGTGGTGCGGATCCGGAGGAGGAAGCGGTTTATTTGGACTGAGGGCGGAGGTGTGTTTGTGGGAGATCCCTGGAGATTTTGTCTCTGAATCCTGAAATATGAGAGCCATTTCTTCAGCCAAAGAAGACTGGGAAGAGGGTCAGAGGGTACAGCCAGAGCAGGAATCTGTGGGCTCCGTGGGGCAGGGCAGCGGGGGCTGTAGCAGTGTGGAGACAGAACTTGACTGTTCCCTACACCTTCAGGCTGGAAGCACAGCAGCGGACACACCGAGCCCTTGCTAGGTATGTGCAGGTCACAGGTGTTGAAGCCTCACGATGGCTCTGTCTCTGGGAAAAGTACTATTACTCCTCCACTTTACAGATGGGGAAAGTGAGACACAGAGAGGTAAAGTCATTTGCCCCTGGTCACACAGCGGACAAGGGCAGAACAGGGCCATGCGTCCAGGCTGTCTGACTACAGAGCCAAGGCTCTCAGCCTGTCCTCTGCTGCCCTTGTCAAGCCCCCACCCCAGCAGGGGAAGGGCCACAGGAGAAGAGAGAGACCAGTGCGTCATGCCATGAGTCACTGCAGCTGATAGTGGCCTCAGTGGGGGGACCCACATCTGGCAGACAAAGGCGGGAAGCTGGGTTTGTCCCTGGTGAGCAGGAAGGGGGCTACTGTGAAAGCCTGGCCCCTTCCTGAGGCCTGGGAGTTGGAGAAGTGGGAAAGTCATGGGCAAAGAGGATCCAAGAGCCGGGAGAACTTGCCTCATGGGCCCGAGTTCTCCAGGTCTCATTTTGAAGTCATAATAGTTCTCATTATTTCCAATATCACGCCATTGAGGGGGACAGACGGATCGCAGAGCCGAACACAAAGCTGCTTTCTACCACGTCATGCAGAGATGACTCGGATCCCTTACTAAAGCAGAAATCACGGGTTGAGAGCGTAAGCCGTGTGGCCTCCACGGTTTGATTTTCGTCCTGCCTCCTGCTGCACAGTCTCTACAATATATTTCACTTTTTAATGGACTCGACCCTCAAAGAAGGAACAATACAATTCATTATTAAAATCCCTCCATGGAACACATCTGCATAAATCCATGCATGTATGCATAGAATGTATTTTGGGAGGCAACCCAGGAAAATGACTTAATCGTGGTGGCCCTGGGGGGAGGGGGATGAAGGACAGAGAGGGGACAGGCGCCCTGTGCTATAGTCTCTGTGGATTGCTTGAAGTATTTATTTATTTATGTTACTATATGTCTGCATAACCTCTTTTAAAAGTTTTTTTTTTTTTTTTTTTTAAGTCAAGAAGAATAGCCAGTCTGGAGCCTGAAGCTGCCACAGGGTCATCCTTGGCATCTGTCTCTGGGATCCTTTCTCTTTAAGTGACACTCCTTTTGGAGAGGTTCTGGCTGCAAAGGTTGAGCCAAGGTTGGCTTGTGCTGGGCAGTCCAGGGGCTGTTCCCATGGAAGTGGGTGCCTGGCAGCCCAGGGAGCAAAACTGGGAAGGTGGCTCTCTTGTGTCCCATGTGGCAGCCCCTTGTCAGCAGGGTGACCAAGTCCCCACCCCTTTCTGCTGGCTCCGCACTCCACCTCTGCAGCAAGGAGGGTGGTCACACTGTTTTCTTATTTTGCTTTTTAAATGTATTTTCAGTCTTAAGAGAGACCGGCGTTGGGAGTAGCTCCTGGGAGACAGCTCACCTAGCAGGCCCGGGACCTGGGTTTGATCCCTAGCATGGGGGCCAGAGAGTCAAGAGCAGTGACATTTCTTAGGGCAGGACAGGCTCTCCCGGCTCCCTGGCCTCTGTCCAGCTGCACCCTCTCCACTCCTTGATCTTGGAGCCTCGCTGGCTGCCCACAGGATCGCCTCAGGCCTTGACACAGCTGTTTCCAGGGTCATCTTTGTCCTCCATCTGCCCTGCTCACATCCTCTAATCAGGCAAACCCGTCATAGATAGGCCTCCTCCAGGAAGCCCTCCTGCTCAGTCCTGTTGAGTCCCTGCTCTGAGGACCACGGAACCCTGGGCTTCCTGAGTGTGGAAGTCTGTGGCTTTTTTTTTTTTTTTTTTTGCAGCAGTACTTGGGATTGAATCCAGGATGCTTTACCACTGAGCTACATCCCTAACCCTTTTTATTTTGAGACAGGATCTCGCTAAGTTGCCGAGTTTAGCCTGAACCGTGTGATCCTCCTGCCTCAGTCTCCCAGGCTGATGGGTTTACAGGTGTGCACCACCACATCCAGCTAGTTATGATGCTTTTACACTTACTGTGTGACTCTGGGCTAGCTACCTAACTTCTCTGTGCCTCAGTTTCCTCATCTGTAAAACAGTGCTTAGTTCGTTGAGTTGTAATGGTTACATGATGATATAGATAAGATGCTCAAGTTGCAGCTGGTACATTGCAAGCGCAAGGCGAATACTCTGGGTTCTTATCACAGTGGTTGGTATCAATTGTCCCTCTCCCCCAGCACTTTTATGAGCTCTGTGGCTGAGTCAAGCAATCCCCGTTTGCACTCAGGGCCTGGTACGTATTAGGCTCTCAGCAAATTATCATCATCACTTTTTCTGCTGTACTGGGGATTGAACCCAGGGCCTCACACCTACTAGGCAAGCGTTCTACCACTGACTTACAGCCCCAGCCCTGAAATTCTTGTTAAATAAATGAAACCATTAATTTAAATTGGGATGGCATCCCATTTAAATTGGGATAGCAGGGCTGGTTAATAGTAATAATAACCAGCATTTTTTTTTTTTTTTTTTGATACTGGGGACTGAACTTGGGGACACTCGACCATTGAGCCATATCCCCAGCCCTATTTTGTGTTTTATTTAGAGACAAGGTCTCACTAGGTCTCTTAGTGCCTTGCTTTTGCTGAGGCTGGCTTTGAACTCGAAATCCTCCTGTCTGAGCCTCCCGAGTCGCTGGGATTACAGGCGTAAGCCACCTCTTTACGTGGAGCGTCCCTTTCTGTAGTTTTGACAACCCTGTGGGGCAATGTGTCATTTTCAGAGGAGGAAACTGAGGCTCCTGGAAGTGAAGGGGCTACTCCAGGTCTCTGGCATTTGACCTTGCAAGCAGCACCTGTCCAGGAAGCCTGAATTAGAGCTGAGGTCCTTCGCCACACACGTTGCCCCTTCAAAAGCCTCAGTCACTTACACCACAAATGTTAAGGAAACATCTGATGTTCCTGACTGGCAGGGAGCTGCCCGAGCAGCTGTGGGCCAGCCCATGAGGGCTGGGCCTGCACCCAGGGCTCTGAGGAGGAAGAAATTTTGCCTGAGTTTTGGAAACAATGTCGTTACTGCACTTTCTCCTCCTCCCCTTCCCACTGCAGGGCCCAGGGGCTCAGGATCCCTTCCCTCCTCTTCCTCCCTCCCTCTCTCCCTTCCTTCCTTGGGATTGGGTCCAGGGCGCTTAACCACTGAGCCACATCCCCAGCTCTTTTAATATTTTTATTTAGAGACTGTCTCGCTAAGTTGCTGAGGCTGGCTTTGAACTCGAGATCCTCCTGCCTCAGCCTTACAGGCAGGCACCATGCCCAACTATGCTTCCTGTTTCTGAGCTGGCCTGCCTGGGAGACCCAGCCTTGATGGCCAGATTTAGCCAGTGTCTCCATGGAGGGTGATGGAAGAGGGCTGGAGTGTCCTCCTGGCTATCAGCAGGAGGGAAAGGAGCCGGCCCTCATACAAGTCCTGAAAGAGAAAGAAATCAGCCATGGAGCTCCGCCCCTCACTCAAACAGACGGGGAAATTCCCTGGGTGTCAGTGGGGAACTAGTTTTTCCCTTCTTTTGAACCTCTCCAATGTTTATTTTAACATGAAGTCATTTCAAATTAATAGAAAAGTTGTAAGAATAATGCAAAGAACTCTTAAATAGCCTTTACCTAGTTCACCATTTTATTTATGTTTGCATTTGCTCCATTTCTTTTCTCTCTATTCATAGGAGAGACAGGTAAAATGATGCAAAGGAATATAGATGGTACATAAATATACACATATAACTATTTTTTCTGAGTCATTGAGAATAGATTGCAAGTATCATGCTTTGTTGTTTCTGTGCTGGGGACTGAACCTCAGACCTCACACATGCTGGGCATGAGCGGTCCCCCAAGCTAGTCCTCTCTACCCCTTCACACTTCAGCACATATTTTCTAATAACAAGGATGCCCTCTTCTGTAATCAAAGTACATAATTAGATTCAGGAAACAACATTGGGGCACTCTACCACTGAGCTCCATCCCTAGCTCTTTTTATTCTATTTTGATACAGGGTCTGCTAAGTTACCTGGGCTGGCTTTGAACTTGCAATCTTTCTGCCTCAGGCCTCCCAAGGAGCTGGGATTTCAGGCAGGGTCACTGTATCTGGTTTAGCAATGTGTTCTTATGGGATTCTTTTCCCCCTAGTACAAGATCCAGTCTGCTAGTGTACTGCATCTAATTAAAAAGGCATAAGCCTTTTTTACTCTAATCTGGAACAGGAACTCTGTCTTTTATGACATTGAACTTTAGAATACAGACCAGTTCTTTTATACACTCTTACTTGATTAGGGTGTGTCTGGCTTCTCCTCATGATCAGATGCAGCCACGCACCCTCAGCTGGAATATTACAAAAGTGACATTGTGTGCCTCTCCGGGCCTTGCTTCCAGTAACGCCTGATGTCTGTCTGTCTGGGCAGGGTGATGTCAATTTTAATCACCTGGTTAGAGTAGTCTGTTTTTTCCACTGTTAACATTTTCCCCCTTGCAAGTCTGCAGGGATTCCTTGGAGTCATGTAAATACCCTGTTCCTAGCCGAGTGCAGTGGCACATGCCTGTAATCCTAGCACTTTGGGAGGATGAGACAGGAGAGTCGCGAGTTCAAAGCCAGCCTCAGCAACAGCAAGGTGCTAAGCAACTCAGTGAGACCCTGTCTCTACAGAAAACACAAAACAGGGCTGAGGATGTGGCTCAGTGGTCGAGTACCCCTGAGTTCAATCCCTGGTACCAAAAGGAAAACAAAAACAAAAACAAAAATACCCTGTTCCTGCTGATTCTTGCAGGGTTTATTTCCGATTAGCTCTGTCCCCATTCACCTTCTTCGTCCCTTGTCATTCTCACCGTCTGTGTGGACTGGGTGGGCCTCTGTTAGCATGATGTATCAGCCTCCTGCTATGAGAGGCCACTGATGTTAGCAACAGATAGAGGTTGGAGGTGTGGACCCTCTCCATTCCTCAGGAGCCTTACTGGGTGAACGCAGGGTCTCTGGTCCCTGCACTGGCAGGCTGGACCCAGCAGTTGACCGGTATGGGCAGGTTCAGGGGAACAAAGAACTTCTAGAACCTCACCTAAAACCTAAGAGGCTGACCAGGGGCTGCAGCTCAGTGGCAGAGCACTTTGCCTAGCACGCGCCAGGCCCTGCGTGCCACCCCAGCCCTGCGAAAAAATAAAACAAATGAAAACACTACAAACCAAACAACAAACAAAAACTTAAGAAGCTAACCACACAGGGAAAGCTGGTAAGTGCCAGGTTCGACCCTCCAGCCCACCCGCCACATCTGTGAACAGCTCAGACAAGGGTGTTGTCCCTCTATCACCGGCTGCCCCTGGGGTGCCCTCAGACACAGCATGGCAGCATGCTGAGGCACACAGTGTTCTGCAGAGACCCGCATTCCTGGTTCAAACACGGGCATTGCAATAGGAACCGACTCTGGGAGGAGATTAGGGAAGGCTTTATGCAGGAAGCAAACAAACACACCAAGCCAGAGCCCTCCAAGTGTCACACAGGCCACCAGCAGGAGAGTGGGGGTGGAATCCCCCCCACCCCGCCCCAGCGTGGGATGCAGCTGGAAAAACATCAGATCCTCCGCAATTCCCGGGCCCTGAGCTTGCCTGGTCCCCGCTGGCTGCTGAGGCTCTGTGCAGCTCAGAGCCAGGGAGCGCAGCTGGTTCTTTTGAAGCATGAAGGGCACTTGTCAGCTTTGAAAAATACATTGCCTGTTGAATTCCAAATAGCTTCACACCCCCTCTGCTACCTAGCTGTGATCTAAAGGGCTGATTGTTCAGGATTCCAAGTACCAAATAAATGAACTAAGAGTGTCTAAGGATGGAGAAGAACTGTTCTTATTCAAACCAAATTTTATGGCTGGGGAGGACTGCCATACTTTGCTCTGACTGTGCTGAAGCAGCTGTGGCATGGACCAACCCTGGCATTTTCCCGGAGCGGTAGCTGGCTGCTCCTACCCCCTCAGGCAGTAGGAAATGGGCACCTCAGCTGAGCCAGGGCCACCAACTCTGTGGTGAGAACTGTTTCTCTATGTTAAGGTCATATTTATAGTCTGAGCTCAAAGGACAAGCAGCCAGGCAGGAATCTGGGGAAAGAATGCTCGACATAGGACGCTGCCCACATGGTGGCTAAGGGTGATGGGAGGGCGCAGGGCCATAGAGTGCACCATCTGGACTCAGAGTAGACTTGGGTTCAAATCCTACCCTTGCTGCTTGCTTACCAGTTGTTTCGCTTGGTAGTTGAGGCAATTTAGCCTCCATTTCTGCCTCTGCAGAGTGACGGCAATAATGATGTTCAACTCGGGGATAGATATTGAGTGAGATGGCATATCCAATGCCTACAACAGGCATTTATTTCTTTATTTTTTTGTACTGGGGATTGAACCCAGGGGTGCTGTACCATGAAACCCATCCTCAGCCCTTTTTATTTTTTATTTTGAGACAGGGTCTTGCTAAGTTGCTCAGGCTGGCCTCCAACTTGAAATCTTCCTGCTTTGGCCTCTTGAGTTGCTGGGATTACAGGCACCTTGCCGGGAGCAACAGCACATATTAAGTGTTCAATACACCTCTAATAATAGCGTATGTCCTAATAATAATAACTGCAATGATGATTGCTGGGCCTCCAGGCTGCTGTTAGGCTTACGTAGGAAGTTGGAGCCTGGGGTGGGATTGGCATGAGGATGGGGCCCATGGAGCAGTGGGTGGCACGGTGCTGAGGTCATTGGACATAGAATGTTTGTCCCGCAGCTGACTCTGTCAGTGCCTATCCCTGTCAGTAGCTCGGTCCTCAGCAGATTTCAACATTATTACTATTATTTTTGGGTGGCACTAGGTATTGGACCTATGGGAGGCAAGTGCTCTACTATTGAGCTGCATTCCCAGCCCTTCCTATTTTGAGACAGGGTCTCCCTAAATATCCCAGGCTAATCTCAAATTTGTGATCCTCCTTCCTCAGTCTCCCAAGTAGCTGGGATTATAGGTGTGCACCAACTATGCCCAGCTCATCATCATTGTTTATTTTTTGGTACTGAGGATTGAACCAACCCAGGGGAACTTTACCACCGAGCCACATCCTCAGCCCTTGTTATTTTTTATTTTGAGTCAGGGTCTCCCCATATTCTTTTGCTTAGGGCCTCACTAAATTCCTGAGGCTGGCCTCGAACTTGCAATCCTCCTGCCTCAGTCTCCTGAATTGCTGGGATTACAGGTATGTACCACTGTGCCCAGCAAGGATTATAATTTTTAGCAGTTATAGAATATTCCAGTGACAGGGTGGACCACACTTTGATAGGGACACAAAATGAGGTTTTAGAATCAGAACAGGCTTTGAAGATAGACACGTTCAATCATTTAGTTATTATTATTATTTTTGGGTACTGAGGATTAAACCCAGAGCCTGGTGCATGCTACTCCACCACTGAGCTGCACCCCCAGATTAGGCAACATTTTCTGAGCACCAACTTTGGGCCAGGTGGGGAGCTAGGTGCTGGCTACACACACGTAATGAAGATAAAAGTGGGCTTGCTCTTCTAGAGCTGTGCCTGGAGGGGAGGTAGTCAAAAACTAGACCTGAGTTTAAGTCCCTGGTTGTGTGATTTAAAACAAATCACCTATCTCTCTGGGTCCATACTTTATTCAAGTATGGAAGATTGATATACAGTGAGTGTTATAAGTACAGTCTATAGCCAACAAACATTAGTTTTCTCTTCCAAGCATTTCTAGTTTAGTCCATTTTCTGGTGCTCTAACTGAATGCCTGAGACCCGGAAATTTATAAAGAATGAAGGTTTATGTAGCTCATGGTTCTGGAGACTGGGAAGTCCAAGGTTGAGGGACTGCATCTGGCAAAGGCCTTCTTGCTGGTGGGGACTCTGCAGAGTCCCAAGGTGGCAAAGGACCTCCCATGGCGAGAGTGGTTTGCAAGAGACAGAACCAAACTGACTTTGTTGACAGATCTACTCTGAAGATAACTCATTAATCCATTAATCCATGAATGGATTAAATCATTCCCAAGGGCAGAGTTCTTATGACTAATCACCTCTTAAAGGTTCCTCCTCATCCTACCTCTTAATTCCTGACAATGGGGATTAAATTTCACCCAGTGTCTGGGTGGGGACCTTCAAACCACAGCACCAGTTTTAAATCATCTTTCATATTCTTTTGCCTTAATGGCTATTATAACCCTGAATATCTCCCTAAATGTCATCTTTTTCTTCTTTTGGGGGATAGAGTGATTTATTCCTTATGGGGTGAGTTACATGCTTCAGTGAAATAAGTTGTTTTGTTTTGTTTTGTTTTGTTTTCTTAGTTGTAGATGGATGCAATGACTTCATTTTGTTTATTTATTTGTGTGTGGTGCTGAGGATCAAACCCAGTGCCTCACACATGCTAGGCAAGCGCTCTACCACTGAGCCACAGCCCCAGGCCTGAAATAAGTTTTTCTAAACTTTCTGCTGTTCTTCAGTGATCACTGGTCAGGGTGATGGAAAGAGACTCTGAATTGGTGGCAGGAGGTGTAAACAAGCAAGCCACCAAAACTCTGCATACTTCTTGAGCTTCTGTGCTGTTCGGCCAACACAGCTGGGGAACACCTGTCCCTGTGTCTTTTCCCTCACTGTCCCTGGGTCCAGAGCACTATGTGTCCAGATATCATCCTCAGCTCCTTCAGAGCTTGACTGGAACATCTTCCTCATTGTACCAGAGACGCCCTTTCTCCTCCCTGCCCCAACGTCCCCCTCCAGCTCCTTCTGTATTCTCCCTCATGGCTACTAGTGCCTCCTGGCTCAGGCATGTTTTTTTTTTTTTAAATATTTATTTTTCAGTTGTAGGTGACAGAATATCTTTATTTTATTCTTATGTGGTGCTGAGGATCGAACCCAATGCGTGCTAGGCGAGCACGCTACTACTGCGCCACAACCCCAGCCCAGGCATGTTTGTTTATCATACTTCTTCCCAAAGAGAACTCAGTCTTTGTGAAAGCCAAGATGCTGTCTGTTTGGGGCCTGGGACAGTGCCTGGCACATAGTAGGCCCTCAATAAAAATTTGCAGCATTAGTGAATAGAGATTGGCTAAGACCACTCACAATACTTACCATATTTGCTGGTGTCTAGAGACAGCAACAAGCTCTTCTAATTAAGGGACAGTAATAACATTTGGAAACTTTATACAGTACCTTATTTGGGTGATAGGCCATCCAGGATCTTGGCTGGGCTGCCTGCGGTGGGGGCCAAGTGGGGGAGGAAGTATTTCCTCTCTGCCAAGCTGCAGCAAGAGGCTAATGGCCTCCCCAGGAATCCAATCCAATTAAGAGCCTGGCTTCAAGTCAACTCGGGTTCCCTTCCTGGCTGGAGCAGCTTCCCAGTGACCAAATGAAACCTGTAACTTCCCCAAGATGAGACAGTCTCCAGGGAGCAGAGCCAGCAGGGGCCCAGGGTAGAGCTTTTGCTTCCTTGGGAACAGATCTGCCAGGCTCCCAAATGCTTTTAATGCTGAGAGAGGGAGGGAGGAAGAGGGGGGAAGGCTCGCACACTGGGTACAGAAGCTGGATCTTGATCTGCCCCTGAGAAGAGCAGGGTAGGAAGTGGCTGGGTGTAGTGGAAAGGAGTCCCATGCAGAGTGAGGGGACGTGGGTTCTGGTCTTATTTCTGATTCTGTCCTACAGGGAAGGAAATCAAAAGGGGTTAGGGCGGGGGGGGGATGAGCTGAGCGGAGGTGGGGGGTGGGGGGGAGTGTGACACAGCTCCCTAGGGACCAACTATAGGAACATACACAAGATTAGGTTAACTACAATGGAAAACTTTTCACTGTTTTCTTTCTTTTCTTCTTCTTTATTTTTGGTACTAGAGATTGAACTCAGGGGCACTCGACCACTGAGCCACATCCCCATCCCTATTTTGTGTTATATGTAGAGACAGGGTCTCACTGAGTTGCTTAGCACCTACCTGTTGCTGAGGCTGGCTTTGAACTCGCAATCCTCCTGTCTCAGCCTCTCAAAGTGCCAGGATTACAGGCGTGCGCCACCATGCCTGGCTCTCAACTGTTTTCCTTCCCTTTCCTCTTCTCTCTTTTTCTCTGTCTCTCCTTTTTGCTGTGCTGGCAACAACAACAACAACAACAAAATCCCAGGGCATGTGTATGCTAGACACCCGCTCTATCACTCCCTCACTGACCTACACCCTTGACTTCTTTTCTTTTTTAAACCAATTTTTGGATAGATATTACATACACATGTGACAAAAGTTCAAGTAAAACAGTATATAAGTAAAGCCGGGTGTGGTGGCTCACACTTGTAATCCCAGCACTTTGGGAGGCTGAGACAGGAGAATTGCAAGTTCAAAGCCAGCCTCAGCAATGGCGAGGCACTAAGCAACTCAGTGAGACCCTGTCTCTACATAAAACACAAAATTGGGCTGGGGATGTGGCTCAGTGGTCAAGTGCCCCTGAGTTCAATCCCTGGTACCAAAAAAAAAAAAAAAAAAGAACCCAGTATATAAGTAAACAGATGCACACCTCTGCCCCGGTGACCTAGTTCCCTTTCTGGGTGTAAGCACTGTTACCAATTTCTCTTCCCTCTAGAGGGAAATGCATATTTGATATGCAGTTATTCCAAGATGATATATACATATGTAAATGTGATAATTATCACATCAAATTTTATTTATTTTATTTATTTATTTATTTATTTTTTTGGTACTGGGGATTGAACTCAGGGGTGCTCGACCACTGAGCCACATCCCCAGCCCTATTTTGTGTTTTATGTAGAGACAGGGTCTCACTGAGTTGCTTAGCGCCTCGCCATTGCTGAGGCTGGCTTTGAACTCGCGATTCTCCTGTCTCAGCCTCCCAAAGTGCTGGGATTACAGGCTTGAGCCACCGCGCCCGGCTTTGAGCCACCGGGCCCGGCTTACATCAAATTTTAGATGAACCAAAAAAACCCCACCTAACATCACAATGATTTTGAATTTTTCTGTCTGAGAATAGAAGATGCCTTTACATATTAAGGTACCTTCAAAGATTTTTTTGTACGTGTGATGTGCTGGGGTTGGTGGCACATGCCTGTAATCCCAGTGGCTGGGGAGGCTGAAGCAGAAGGATTGCTAGTTCAAAACCAGCTTTGGCAGTTTAGCGAGGCCCTAAGCAACTCAGTGAGACCCTGTCTCTACATAAAACACAAAATAGGGCTGGGGATGTGGCTCAGTGGTCGAGTGCCCCTGAGTTCAGTCCCTGGTACCAAAACAAAACAAACAAACCTCCAAATTGTTATAAAAGTTGTTTTTTCAAGTAGAACGTATACATAGTAAGATATTTTCATATTTCTTAGATATTTTAAATTCTTTTTTTAAAATATTTTTTTAGTTGTAGATGAATACAATATCTTTATTTTATTTATTTATTTTTATGTGGTGCTGAGGATAGAACCCAGTGCCTCACACATGCAAAGCAAGTGCTGTACCACTGAGCTACAATCCCGGCCCAGATATTTTAAATTCTTGAGTGTTTTTAATAAATGAGAACTTTTCTTCCATCCATTATAATTCTGATGGAGCTTTTGTTTTATTTTGTTTTTACTGGTGGGGTTTTTCAGTACTGGGGATTGACTCCACAGGCAGTTTACCACTGCCCTATACCCCCAGAACTTTTCATTTTTTAAAATTTTTTAAAATTTATTTATTTATTTTTGGTACCAGGGATTGAAGTCAAGGGTACCACTGAGCCACATCCCCAGCCCTATTTTGTGTTTTGTTTTTTTTTTTTTTTAAATGTTTTTTAAGTTGTAGATGGACACAATGTCTTTATTTTATTGCTTTGTATGTGGTGCTGGGGATCGAACCCAGGGCCTCACGCATGCAAGGCAAGCGCTCTACCGCTGAGCTACAATCCCAGCCCCCTATTTTGTGTTTTATATAGAGACAGGGTCTCACTGAGTTGCTTAGCGCCTCGCCATTGCTGAGGCTGGCTTTGAACTCGTGATTCTCCTGTCTCAGCCTCCCTAAGTGCTGAGATTACAGGTTTGTGCCACCGTGCCTGGCTTTCAGTTTTTAATTTGACATAGGATCATCCTAAATTAATGAGGCTGGCCTCCAACTTGAGTTCCTCCTGACTTGGCCTCCCAAGTCGCTAGAATCATAGATGTGTGCCACCATGCTGGCCTAATAGGGTTGTGTATGTAGAAAAGTACTGTTGTTTTTTTTTTTAAACAGTAACTTTGTATCTAGTCTCTTCCATGAATCTCCTTATTGTTGATACTAGATTTCCATTTTTGCAGGGGTAGGGGTGGGGTGGAGGAGCTAAAGTGAAGATAGCTGATCCCAGGGACTCTGTGCCTGTGGTTCTTTGTGGATAGGTTCTTCTTGATGGAATGAGGACCCCTCCCATCAGTGTTTCCTGTCCCTCCCCGCCCTGCCTCATCAGGAACTTCTGATGGACACATTATTACCTGTCTTAAAGGAAGAAGAAAATAAGGTGAAATGATTTGACTAAGCTAGTAAACGGCAGAGTTGGAATTTGAACTGGGACATTTTATGCAAAATCTTCTGGCTTCAGCACCACAAAGCAAAAGAGAGATGGAGTTGGGAAGGGCCGTGCACAAAGTGACTCTTCCTGAGTGCCTGCTCTATGCCTCAAATTTTATGGATTTTTTTCTTTTTCTTTTGGTGCCAGGAATTAAACCCAGGGCCTCTCACATGCTAGGGAAGTACTCTATCACTGAGTTATATCCTGAGTCCTTTTTTGAAATTTTATTTTGAGACACAGTCTCACTAAGTTGCTCAGGCTGACTTGGAACTTGGGATCCTTGCCTCCGTCTCCAGAGTAGCTGGGATTCCAGATGTGTGCCATTGTGTTTGATTTATGTATCTTTTTTTTTGTCTCAGGGATTGAACTCAAGGGTGCTTAACTACTGAGCCACATCCCCAGCCCTTTTTATATTTTATTTAGAGTCAGGGTCTTACTAAGTTGTTTAGGGCCTTGCTAAGTTGCTGATGCTGGCCTTGGACTTGAGATCCTCCTGACTCAGCTTCCTGAGCCACTGGGATAATAGGCATGCATCACGATGCCTGCCTGTACCATCTTTTTTAACGCTTGTAAGAACTCTGTGAAGCCAGAATTACAAGCAAATGGCTGGCCAAGAGAGGGGCAATGAGGACAAAGAGATTTGGGTTTAATTATAGGTTCTGCCACTTTACAGTTGTGTGACCCCAGGCAAACCATTTAACTTCTCTGAACCTCAGTTTTCACTGCTCTATCCTTGTTATAAATGGTACCCAGATGGTCTTTCCCTCAATAAAATTTCATGTGTAGGGGCTGGTGGCCAGGGAGAGCATCTCTGTCCTCAGAAACACTGGCACTTGCTGGGCATGGTGGCGCACGCCTATAATCCCAGCACTTTGGGAGGCTGAGACAGGAGAATCGCGAGTTCAAAGCCAGCCTCAGCAACAGTGAGGCGCTAAGCAACTCAGTGAGACCCTGTCTCTACATAAAACACAAAATAGGGCTGGGGATGTGGCTCAGTGGTCAAGTGCCCCTGAGTTCAATCCCCCCCCCAAAAAAAAAGAAAGAAAGAAAGAAAGAGAAAGAAAGAAACACTGGCACTCTATGGCTAGAATCTAGGAAAGCAGAACTGAAATGTGTCTCCAGTTCTTGTGTTTGTTCAGTGATTTGTATCTTCCAGGGGAGCCCAGATCTACAGGGAAGCTGGACAGGTTGATGCTTCTGTAAATAGCACTTTAACATTTAGGTTAAGCGTTAGCCAAACTTATGGATAAGTCACAATTAACAGAATTTGATAGGACTGAATCCATGTCATAAGGACACTGTTGGAATTCAAAGCCAAGCTGAATTTTCCGTAGCCAAGTTGATGGCCATCACTAAAGATTAACTGAGCACCTATTATGTGATAGGTGTAGTGAGAGAAACAACAATCTGAAACTTAGGAGATGGGAGGCTAAAAGGCAGTGCTTGAAATTTATTTATTTATTCCTTGAATCAGTCTAATTAGATGGAGTTGCCCTGATGTGCCAGACACTGAGTCAAGCTTAGGAGAGTAGAAATAATAACTAACATTTATTGAATACTTACTATATGCCAGGCACTGTGTATGTACCTTACCTTTTTAATTTGCTTAGTCTCTGTAGCAGTCCTATGAGGTGGGTGTTATAGTTATCATCATTTTACACATTGAAATGGAGGTAGAGAAGGTAACTTGCTCAAAAGTGCACAGATGGGAAATAAAAAATAATTGTCAATGTGTGTGTGTGTGTGTGTGTGTGTGTGTGCGCGCGCGCGCGCGGTACTGGGAATCGAACGCAGGGCCTTGTGCATGCTATCCCTGAGCTACATCCCTTGCCCTGGAAATGAAATATTTTACCTAAGTAAATATATATATGAGACAGGGTTCTTGCCCTCCAAGAATACCACAGTATATCAAGGAAGAAGACATTGAAATGAACAGTAATAATAGCTAATTTCTTTTAATTCTTATTAGAAGTGCTTTATAGGGGCTATCTCAGTTAACACTCTCGGAGGTTTTAAGGGTGAGGTTCAGGTATAGTCCCTGTTGTAGTGGTGAAGAAATGCATGTGCATTGAGTGCCTCATCCCAGCTGGGAACGGGCTGCTCTCTAGGGAAACCTGTGCGGGGAACTGCAGCTCGTATGCCTCCCTGACGGGTGAGGCAGAATCCAGACAGTGCTGCGGGTTGCGGGATAACTGTGGTGCAAGGAAGCTTCTTAGACCAGGGGGATATTTGGGTGGGGTCTTGAGGGACCTGTAGGAGCTTCCCTTTCTCTTCACCCACTTAGTATACAGTCTTAGTGAAGAGGGGCACAGGCTCCCCGACGGTTGTGGGTTTGAATCCCAGCTCCATCTCTTCCTGGCTGCATGACTTGTGGTAAGTTGTTCTCTGACCTGAAGTTTCCTTATTTGTAGAATGGGAACAGTAAACACTATGCTTGTGAAACACCATGACGAATAAACATGATTGGATATGAAAGCACCTAGCGAGGTGTCCACCAGGCAGTGGGGGAGCTCCGAGACTGGTGGATAGGTGGGGATAATACCGACAGTGAGTGCTGACCCGACAGAGCACTTACTCAGGCTGGGCATCAGGGCATGCTTGATAGATGGATTTATCAATGATCCTAGTAAATAGGTACTAATTTTATTATTATTATTATTAGTAGTAGTAGTAGTACTAGTAGTACCAGGGATTGAACTCAGGGGTATTCCATCATTGAGTCACATCCCCAGCCCTATTTTGTGTTTTATGTAGAGACAGGGTCTCACTGACTTGCTTAGTACTTCGCCGTTGCTGAGGCTGGCTTTGAACTCGCGATTCTCCTGTCTCCGCCTCCCTAAGTGCTGGGATTACAGCATGCACCACCGCACCCAGCTAAAAAGTTACTAATTTTAAACCCATTTTACAGATGAGAAACTGAAGGTCAGAGGATTAAATATGTTATCCTGAGCAGGCAAATGACAGAAGCAGGACTGGAAACCAGGCAGTTTGACCTGAGTCCATGCACATAGTATCTCACTCTTCTGTAGCAATTGCAGAAAGTGGGATTGGTGCAGTCAGTGTGCAGGGCTACAGTCAGAGGAAGGAGCAGGGCGGTGTGTCTGAATGCAAGGCTTATGGGAGGGGTCCTCTTGAGTTTTGGAAAACCTGGTCCCTTGTGAAGTGCTAATCATGAAGAAACATGACCTGTTATCCAGCTACTCAGGAGGCTGAGGCAGGAGGATTCCAAGTTTGAGGCCAGTCTGGGCAACTGAGTGAGACCCTGACTCAAAAATAAATAAAAAGGGCTGGGGGGCTGGGATTGTGGCTCAGTGGTAAAGTGCTTGCCTTGCATGTGTGAGGCACTGGGTTCGATCCTCAGCACCACATAAAAATAAATAAATAAAGATATTGTGTCCATCTACAACTAAAAAAAATTAAAAAAAAAAAAAAAAGGGCTGGGGATATAACTCAGCAGTAGATTGAGGCATGCGTGAGGTCCTGGGCCCAATTCTGAGTACCACAAACAAAAACAAAACACAAAACCCCCTGGCCTCTCAGGCTAGCGGAGCAGCACTGTCTTGCCATAAGCCAGGGGTACATGAAACCATAACCTCAACATGGCGCAATCATTCATTTCTTTTTTTTTTTTCTTTTTTTTCTTTTGGCACTGGGGATTGAACTCAGGGGTACGTGACCACTGAGCCACATCCCCAGCCCTATTTTGTGTTTTATGTAGAGACAGTGTCTCACTGAGTTGCTTAGCACCTCGCCATTGCTGAGGCTGGCTTTGAACTTGCGATTCTCCTGTCTCAGCCTCCCTAAGTGCTGGGATTACAGGCTTGAGCCACCGCGCCCGGCTGCAATCATTCATTTCTAAATTTGTACTGATGAGCTATTCTATGAGCCAGGAACATAGAACATAACCCAACAAAAGTCTCTGCCTTAAAGGATTTTATATTCTATTTGTGTGTATGTGTATGTTAGGGGGCAGATAAGGAGACAAACAAGCAAAATATATATTAGAGGATGTAAGTGTTAAGGAAAGAAAGAAAGGGGAGGGAAGAGTAAGAGCAGTTTGCAATGTTGCTGAGGGTGGTATTTGGGAAGATCACTCCAAAAAAGGTGATATTTGAGCAAAGACCTGAAGGAGGCTATGGAAAGCAAGTGCAAAGGCCCTGCGGCAGCAGCCTGCTTGGCATGTTCAAGGAACAGAAAGAGACAGGTGTGGGTGGCGTGGAGAGCAAAAGGGAGAGAGTAGAGATGAAGTCAGAGGGGTGTGTGGGGAAGAGAAAGCATCTCCACCCATCTTCGAAATTTCTGTGTGTTATAAAAACAAACAAGAGCATAAAATGCAAACTATACTTACATTTCAAATGCTAGAGGGAGATGTGAATACAATGTTCTAGGAGCCTCCCTGCATAAACATCCTTTCAACTCCTCCCCAGACCAGCTTTCCCTATCTATCTGAGACACATGGGGATAGAAATTGGAAGCCAAATTATGACTGTGATCAGTATTCTAACAGGCTGAGTCTGCGTCTCTGCTCCTCCTGCCAGGCCTGGGTCATCTCCACATCCTGATAACAGGAGGTCAGTCAGCATGGGGCCTGCAGACACAGACAGGTAGTCACTGGTCTAAGCTGCATTTGAGAAACTCTCAGGCACACCTGAAGTTTTCCTTTGCTTCAGCGGCCAGCTGGGGCCTTCTTTGAGGTTCCAGTGGGATTTTTCCTTTTAGGCTTGGATCGACTTTGAACTGATTCCACACTTCGGTTTCTTTTCAGGCAGAGCTGAAGGGGAAGGCTGGAGGGAACTTTGACGCAGTTCATGATTCCATGAAAAATTAACACCAAGTTCAGTTCAGAGTCCAGCAGTCACTTTAGTTTGTTTTTCAAGTCCAGATCTAGGGGGTGGCTTCTTGGCATTTATTACTTTTTTGACAAACAAGCTGATCACAGAGTTGAATATGATGCCACTCTAGCTCACAGGGGTGGATAGGGACAGCACAAAGACCGGTGCAGGTATTGGCTATCCCTGACAGCATGGGGCACATGGGAAGGCCAGCCCCAGTAAGTAACTTACCTACCCTCTACTGGATAATTAAAATGAACTTAGGGATTTTAACGACATTTCTGTCAAGAAGTGAATGTAAATAGTCTGATTTTAGAGGTGTTTTTCCAATTACCTGGATATATCATCCCTTTAATTGAGTCCTCTAAGAATATCTGAGCAACTTGCTTTGGGCTGGCAGAGGGGAAAGTTGAAGGCTTCACTATATTTTCATGCATATATTCAATTTGCTCAAAGATTCTCATACACGCTGTGCATTAAGAATGTGGAAGCCGGGCGCGGTGGCTCAAGCCTGTAATCCCAGCACTTTGGGAGGCTGAGACAGGAGAATCGCGAGTTCAAAGCCAGCCTCAGCAATGGTGAGGCACTAAGCACCTCAGTGAGACCCTGTCTCTACATAAAACACAAAATAGGGCTGGGGATGTGGCTCAGTGGTCGAGTGCCCCTGAGTTCAATCCCCAGTACCAAAAAAAAAAAAAAAAAAAAAAAAAAAGAATGTGGAGAGCCCTCACCCGTACCCGTGTTTGGGCTTTCTGGAACTCACTGATCAACCTATGTTGGGATGTCGGGTAGAACATCTGGGAGTCAAGCCTTAGTGCAAGTCAGAAGAGAGCACACGTCTCTAGAGGAGGGTACATTTGCCCCAGGGGTTCAATAGCAGCAAACCAAGGCCAAGTGCCTATCACGTGCCTGTTTCAAAGAATTCTGGCCCTTTCCCTCAAGGCCCTAAGACGCAGGGCAGTTTTTTCCAGTTTGAAGAGCACCTACTTCAGAATTGTTCTGGTGCTTATAAAAATGTTAATTTCTCTCTTTCCCAGAGAATGAGAATCAGATAAAGCAAGCCTGAGTGTCGTACCCAGGTGATTCTGATGTACACTCAAGTTTGCCAGGTGACTTCGAGAAAGAAATCCGTCTGGTGGGGGTAAATGGGAGTCCTGCGTAGCCTCCAGGACTGAGGTTGCAGTCGGCTGTAAGCTCTGGCAGGAGAGGGATCCTGTTCCATTGTCTGTCGCCCTCTCAGAGCCTGGAACACACCAGGGCCTCAGGATACCTGTGAATATGCTGATTTCCAATACAGAAGCGACCCGAGAGTCAAACAGGAAAAAAGTCAGAGGAAGAAAAAGGTATTTCTAAGGAGATGAAAACTCCGAAAAGTTTTCGTAGAAAAGGCAGCTCCAGCCTGGGAGTTGGGGAGGTGGCCGCTCCGGCAAAGGGCGATGAGTAGTGGAGTGCAGCGGGGGAGAGGCGGGCAGGCGCCTCCGCGCTTCCCCAGGCCGGCCGAAGCATGAGGTCACCTGGAACCGTACCAGCAGCAGCTGCCCAGGACGCGCTGGCGCTGCGGAGGGAGGCGGTGTCAGGCTCCGGCCCGGGGGGAATTTCCCTTCTGCCCCCTCGGGGGCGGGGCCTGAAGCCCCGCCCGCCCCGGACTCCCCCTGCGCTTATTACCGCCTCACCAAGGCCACACCCCGAGTCTAGGCCACGCCCCCTAGCAGCCTCCCGGCGCCCGAGTGGTCCCTTCGCCTCAGCTCGGATGAGGCCACGCCCCGCGAGCTCCCGCAGCCCACCCGTTTCCCCTGGAGAGTCCCGCGGCGCGGCGCCCTGGCCCCGCCCACGCCCGAGGCCCCGCCCCCGGCGCCCCGCCCCGCGGCTTGAAGCTGCACTGGCAGCGGCCGCCTCAGAGTCGCGCGCGGGGCGTGGGGCGGTGCTGAGGCGGTGAGGCCGCGGCCAGCTAGACGCCGGGACTGTCCAGCGAGTGCAGTGCGGCGGGAGCCGACAGCTTGAGTAGCCCGGGAGCAGGAGCAGGAGCAGCAGCCGCGCCGCCGTTCGCGGAGCCCAGCCGAGCCGGCCATGGCGTTGTCGATGCCGCTGAACGGGCTGAAGGAGGAGGACAAAGAGCCCCTCATCGAGCTCTTCGTTAAGGTGAGCGCTCGCCCGCCGTCCCGCCCCGCAGCCGGGCGCCCGAAGGCCCGCCCCGTCCCTGGCCGAGGGAGCGCTGCGCGGTCCCGCGCCCTCGCCATTGTCTCGGCCCCCGCGCCTTCCCGCCCCCAGGGCCGTCGAGGGGCCGGGCCGGGGCCGCGCGGGGCCAGCGGGCGCCGCCAGCGCCCAGCATCCCGGCGGTGGAGGACCCGCGGTGGCCTGGCCTCCGGGGCGGGCGTGTGACCTGTCACCCGCCCCTCCCCACTCCGCGCCCCGGGAGCCCACCCCGCCCGCAGCCCCGCTCCAGGCCCGTCGGGTGGTTGAACTACCCCGAGCGCGTTTGCAAGGATCCTTGGCGCGCAGCTGGTAGGAAACTGAAACTTTAGTGTTCGATGCAATCTTTAAAAAAAAATGGTAAAGAGGACAGACGCTCCTGGACCTCCGGAAAAGACCGAGATTCCCAACTTTGGTTGTCCTTCCCTAGGTATTTTACCACCATCTGGCTTTCTTGCTTCTTGAGCTCGGAGTGTTCCGTATGATGCAACGTTTTGGCTGCTCCCCTCGCTGTTGCTGCCTCGGGAAAGTGTGTGTGTGCCCTTTTGTTTTGAAGGAAAAATTGATGAACGAGTCCATAACTTTATTTGGGGGCTTCAAAGGCTCGATCCCCCACCCCCATCTTGGCTCTTTGGCTTTGGAATCCTGGAACTACCATTTTTGCTTACAAACACTCTCCGTGCCCCTTCTCTTCCTTTGTTAGTGTTTTTCAGTTTAGCCAAGGGGAGAGTAGAAGTTATACGCATCTGTATCCAGCTGCTTTTTCTAAAAGCCCTTTAAAGTCTTTGAGATTCTCTCAGCCGCTTAAGCCAGTCTTGTTTAGAGCTAGGCAACATGTTAGAAAGTTAGCAGGAATCTAGGACTATTCTGTGCCTTTTTTCTTGAAAAAAAAATTTTTTTTTAAAGAAAAGACAATGACGGGCGTGTTTAAGAGATGGGGAGAATAAATGATCTGTTTGGGAGCGAAGCAGTGTTTGTTTTAGGATTTTCTTTCAATGATCAGTTTTAGGAATGTTTTGGGCCAGGGAACTGAAAGAGCATCTGGGCATAGAACTCCCAGAATATCACAGTCTCAATTACTTTGAGTGGCAGACAGTACTTGGAGGTGTAGAGAATGTAGGAAGAAGCCTGGAGTAAGGGAAGGAAAGAAGGGAGTGGAAAGCAGCCCAGAGAAGGGAAGGTCAGAGGTCAGTAAAAAAAAAAATTTTTAACTGAGTTAGGAATAGAAAGGAATTTTTTATTTTTATTATTTTTTATTTTTTGGTACTGGAGATTGAACTCAGGGGTACTCGACCACTGAGCCACATCCCCAGCCCTATTTTTTGTGTTTTATATAAAGACAGGGTCTCACTGAGTTGCTTAGCACCTCGCCATTGCTGAGGCTGGCTTTGAACTTGCGATTCTCCTGTCTCAGCCTCCCTAAGTGCTGGGATTACAGGCTTGAGCCACCACACCCGGCTAAGAATTTTTTTCCCCAACAGAAATTTTTTGTTAATTGATATAATTAGGTATACACGACAGCAGGATGCATTTTGATTCATTGTACACAAATGGAGCCCAGCTTTTCATTTCTCTGTTTGTACAGAAAAGGAATTTCTATAAACTCAAAAAAAGTGTAGCTACTTATAATGTTTAAAAACATGATACTTAGCCTGGCACGTTGGCTCAAGTCTGTAATCCCAGCACTTTAGGAGGCTGAGACAGGAGAATGGTGAGTTCAAAGCCAGCCTCAGCAACTCAGTGAGACCCTGTCTCTACATAAAACACAAAATAGGGCTGGGGATGCAGCTCAGTGGTCAAGTGCCCCTGAGTTCAATCTCTAGTACCAAAAAAAATGATACTTAATGGTGAAACTTTAGAAGCATTATGAAATTTAGAATTTTATAAGAATATTATCAGTTATCACTTGTATTCAGTATTGTACTCAAGATCCTAGCCAATACAATAAACCAAGAAAAATTAGTATAGGAGTTAAAAAGGGGCTGGAGCTGTAACTCAGTGGTAGAGCACTTGCTAGCATTCTAGAGCACCGGGGAAAACAAAATAAACAAAAAATTGGAAAGAGACCACTGCTTAATACTCTGCTTACTGCTGATTTAATCCTTCAATTAGGAGATGGGTGTGGCACGCTGTTTCCCAAACTTGCATACCCCTTCCCAGTTTTCTGTATTTATGTTGTGAACCATCTGAAGTCATCCTGCTTATTTATCATAAGTCTTTCTCACTGGAGAGAAAGGATTCAACAGGAGGCAGAGAACAAGGATTCAAGGCACACAGTGCTCACTGGCTGGATTACCCTGGGCAATTTATTTTCTCTCACCAAACTTATTTTATTTTTTTGGTACTAGGGATTGAACTCAGAGGCACTCCACTACTGAGCCACATTCCCAGCCATATTTTGTATTTTATTTAGAGACAGGGTCTCACTGAATCGCCTAGTGCCTGGCTGTTGCTGAGGCTGGCTTTGAATTCAAGATCGTCCTGTCTCAGCCCACCGGGCTGCTAAGATTACAGGCAAGTGTTACCGGGTGGAGCACCAAACTTATTTTTATTTGTGAAATGAGAAGTGAAATGTTTTTTGGTGGTCATAGGCCAACTTTGCACTGATAAGTTGCAAAGTTGTTCAGACCTGGTTAGTTTGAAAGGAAGGAAAAAAAAAAAAGACAACGTGGTAAAGTTATTCTCAATTTTTTAAGACCTATGTGTGGGAAATGCAAATGAGGGAAAATACCCTAATAAATATAGTTGTTTTTGAAAGCAACAAGGCAGTCAGAGGCTGTGATTGTCCAGAGTGGTGTGTTAAACGGTGTTGATTATTCTGCCAAGAGGTATCCAGTTAGTAACAGAAAACTTTCTGTTTTTAAACAGGAAAACACACAAAATTTGTTACATGCCTAGGGCAGGAGATCATTAGATTCTCTATTTATACCTGAGGCATATAGTATGTGAAATAATTAGAAATCTGATGGTGAGTGGTATAATGGAGAATTGAGTCTACCTGTCTAGGAGTCAGCTTTATGTGTAAGAGAAATAGTGTAGGCCCTTAAATGGTGTGAGCGGACTCATCTACCTTTCCTTTTTCCTGAGTATTATTTTTGGAATTGTCTGCCTATGAGCCCAGTAACTCTCCATCGCCTATATAACAGCATTCCCTATTTTTAATATATTCTTTTTTACCCTAACACCTAAAGGATAGAAACCTTCCCGATAGTTTAACTTAAAAAAATATTGTTTTTCACTTATTTATTTTTGAAGTGGAGGTCTCTTTTTGTTGCCCAGACTAACAGCAAACTGTGGGGCTTACACGATTCTTAGCCTTCTGAGTATCTGGGACTAGAGGCATGCAGCTCCATGCCCCCAGCAGTGAAAAGGGCTTACAGTGGCAGTCGTGCTCAATAGTGGAGACATATTCTCTGCCATTCTAGTTGGGAACCACTGTCCAGTAAGGTAAAGTTCAGACCCTTTAGCAAAGGCATAAAGCTCTTTATAATCTGACTACTCTGGGTTTCTAATCCGTTTGTCCACTTACTAATCTTGTGTCCCAAGATACATTACTTCAGCCTCTCTGTGCTCTGTACCAACAGTTCGGCTATTAATAGGCCAACCTCGGGGGAACAAATTAATATATGTAGTATGCGGGGATCTTAGAACAGAGTCTAGTGCACAGCAAGCACATGCTAGCTGTGTGATTTTTGTATATTGCAGCAAATCTCCCCTACATGAATGCTCCTTGAGTGTAGGGTCTGGGTATTGTTGAGAGTGGTTAGAACCGAAGAGGGTACCAGATGTTTGAGAAGAGATTGCTTTCTCCTTTCAGAGTATTTTATTGTCAATGTATATGTTTATCAGTCCTTGGAACTGGAAGCCATTTACTTAGATTCTGATGTTCTGAGTCACAAACTGTAGTCCTTTGTCCTGATTTCTCTAGTCTCTGGTCTCCCAAACCTCATGTGACTTTTGTCTCCTCACCTCTTCTGTTCCTTATTTAGTACTTTCAGTGTTTTCTACCATATTTCCACCAATATTTTCACCAATATTCCTTCCTGGCTATGTCCAGAATTTGGGAACCAAGGTTTCTGTTTGGGTAAAGATACATATTAACTCTTGAACCACCAAATGAGAGAAGTTGAGGAGACCGGAGTTTTAACTTTTTCTCTTGCTTGTGTAAGCCTAGCTCCTGTTGACACTGCTACCCCCTCCACCCTTACTGGTGGCTTTGGTAGGATGTGATCTCCAATCTTTGCCTAGGTTAGTTTTATGGACTGGAATTTGCACTTCATGTACGATTATGAATTGGGACAGTCACTGTCTACAGCAGTCAGTAAGCTGCTGGGTTTGGGTGGTTGTAAGAAATTAATCAGGTATAGGGTGGCATAACATGTGAATAGCTTTCTTTTGAGATATTTGGAAGGGATTTCTAATGTGCATGGACCCAGGAGCCAAGACTGCTTTGCTTGAATCTGGCTTCTTATAATATGTCTAAGTTTCTTAAGCTCTCAGTGCTTAAGTTTCCTTATTGTCTCCCCACCCCCGTGGGAGGGGGTGGCAGGGGAGTACTGAGTATTGAACCCAGGGGCACTTAACCTCTGAGCCACATCCCCAGATGTTTTTAAAAATGTTTTTATTTTTTATTTTGAAACAGAGTCTTGCTAAGTTGCTGAGACTGGCCTTGAATTTGCAATTCTCCTGCCTCAGCCTCCTGAGTCACTGGGATTACCTTTTTTTAAAAATATTTGTTAGTTGTAGATGAACATAATATTTTTATTTTATTTATTTTTATGTGGTGCTGAGGAATGAACTCAGTACCTCATGCATGCGAGGCAAGCGCTCTACCACTGAGCCACACACCCAGCCCCCCACCTTACTTTTAATATTAGGATAATAGGGGCTGGGGCTGTAGCTCAGTGGTAGAGCGCTTGCCTCGCATGCGTGAGTCACTGGGTTCGATCCTCAGCCTCACATAAAAATAAATAGAGATATTGCATCCATCTACAACTAAAAAATATTTTAAAAAAATATTAGGATAATAGTAATTATAATATCAATTTTATAGGATTGCTAAAGCATTAAATGGTAGTCTGTGTGGATTAATTAAGGTATTCTAAACTGCTGTAATAAGTAATACTCCTTCTTCTCCCCAAGCAATGGTTTAAACCAGATGAAAGTTTCTTTTTTTTTTCTCAAGTAGCAGTCTGGGAGGGTATTCTAGATGTTGGAGTGGCTTTACTCCTCTGAGTCATTTAGGGACTTAAGCCCCTGAGGGCCTCCCCCCCCCCCCCAGCATTGTCCTTTTCTGACTTGTCAAAGCTGGTGACCAAAGTCCTGGTCACCACCAGTGAGAGGTGGAGAATATGGAGGAGGCACATCTTAAGTGCCCCAGCTAGAAGTTCTACCTGTTATTTATTGTCACATGCTGGAGGGAACTTAAATCACACGGCTTTATCTAATTGCAAAGGAGGCTGGGAAGTGTGGTGTGGCCTTGTACCACCCTAGGTAAAGCATTAAGAAGAGTGCTTGTAGCTGGGTGCAGTAGCGCATGCCTGCAATCCCAGCGCTTTGGGAGGCTGAGACAGGAGAATTGCAAGGTCAGAGACAGCCTCAGCAGGCGCTAAGCAACTCAGTGAGACCCTGTCTCTACATAAAACACAAAATTGGGCTGGGGATGTGGCTCAGTGGTCGAGTGCCCCTGAGTTCCATCCCTGGTACCAGAAACCAACCAAACAAACAAAGTGCAGTTAATGGTGGGGTTCTGAGTATTAAAAACAATTCACATAAGCAAGGTATGAAATAAGGGGCTAAGCTGGGCGCGGTGACACATGCCTGTAATCCCAGCACTTAGGGAGGCTGAGACAGGAGAATCACGAGTTCAAAGCCAGCCTCAGCAACGGTGAGGCGCTAAGCACCTCAGTGAGACCCTGTCTCTACATAAAACACAAAATAGGGCTGGGGATGTGGCTCAGTGGTCGAGTGCCCCTGAGTTCAATCCCCAGTACCAAAAAAAAGGGGGAGGGGACTGAACTAGATTCTGTTAGTTCTTATTAGCTGTGACTTAAATTGGCATGAGCCAAGTGCATATACTTTGGGAGATTTAAGAAGTTATAGTTAGGTTTATAAATTTTATTGTCAGGAAAATAACAAGAGATTACATATGTAAGGAGTCAGTGTGGTTCGCATTAAGTTGCGCTAAAAGAAATGAGGAAATATGGAAATAGGATTGAACTTGGCCTTGGAAAAGTAGGTGAATAGGTGGATTGGAAATAGCCAAGAATGAGAATGTTAGTTTTGACATCATTTGTAAACTCCTTAAATAGGGAACAGTTGATAGGTTGATATTTTTGAAAGAAGGAACCAGGAACAATTCAAATCTCTAGTGCCAAGGAGATAAGTTATTTAAAAGTTGGATGAGATCTTTAAAACTAACCTAGTCTTTTGTTAGGACATACTGTTTTTCCACCTTGTTTGTTCTCCCCGTATTTCCTAGATTACTGTCTATTCAACTTCCCGTTGGCATTTGGAAAGGTGTGAATGGATCCTGCAGATGGCGGACTCCCAGCCGTTCGCCAGTGCTGGAGTTGCCAGTGTTGTCTTTCAGCACGGACTTCATTCAGCTCTACTCCTGGCCTCCCCGCACCCCCCCTTTCCCCCAAACACAACAAAAGAAATACATTTTCTATAGGAAGCCATGGTGATAACTTTGTTCTAATAATTGAACGAAAACTAACTCAACATCAAGAGAATGTTACCTTGTATCTCATTGGTTTGCCATTCTTTTGTGGTCTTCAGTGGGGAAAATTCAGGAAATAGAAATGAATGTAAAATGTGAAGTCAATGGAACTGTTTTTGTTACTTTTTGCTGCAGCAGTTCCTGAAGACCTAATAATGCTGCTTTTGGCAAAGACCAAGGCAGTGGTTTTGGTTCAATATGGAATTCTGAGAGAAAAGGGTCCAGAGTAAAGAAGAGACAGGTGGCTTTTGAGCCAAGGGGACTGAACATGGGAGAAACCCAAGGCAATGTGAGTAGTGATAGGAAAGAGGCAATCTAGAAGACCTGCCATCACTAAAAGTTAAGTTGGTTTGGAAAGGTGCCTACAGAGGTGCCTGGAAGCAGTCTGTTAAAGGATGGTGAGCAAGACTTTCCCACTTCCTGTTTCACCAGAACAGTGGAGCCTCTCAGTTTTCTGCTATCTCCTGAATAGGGAATTAGTCTATAAAAAGGAAACGTGTCAGGCAGGATAAAAAGTGTAATTAAAGTTTCAGTTAAGTTTTGATTAAGTAGGAGCATAAGTGAGGATGGATTTGCTCATTTGAGAGGGTATTATAGGGAATGGAAAGGGAGATTCTGGAGGAAAATAACATTTTGGTCATGATTACAAACCCAGCAAGTATGATTTAATAGCTATCTAAATTTAATTTAGGGCATTAGTTTGTGAATTTCCTTGGAACCTTTAATCCTATTATCTTTTTTGAGACTTGGCTTTTATTCATCAGTCATCAATACTAAATATTGGAAGCCAGGCAAGGTTTGGTATGCCTATAATCCCAGTGACTATGGAGGCTGAGGCAGGAGGAATGTAAGTTTGAGGCCAACCTCAGCAATTTAGCAAGACCCTAAGCAACTTAGTGAGACCCTGTCTCAAAATAAAAAATAAAAAGGGAAGGGGATGTGGCTCGGTGGTCAAGCAACTCTGGGTTTAATCCACAGTACTCACCCACCCCCAGTAAGGAATAAGGAATATCAATTAGACTTATTTGGTTTCTGTTTTTTCCTTATTTAAAACATAAAACTAGGAGACAATTTAATTATAAGTTTGCAAAAGTGACAACTTAATGTGGATAAATAAGATCGTATTTGAAAATGGTGTTGAAGACAGATTAGGGGTATCTTAAATTTGAACATTGTTTTGAACAACCAACAATAATGGAACTAGGGTGAGGTATTCAGAGTTCATCATGCATACAGTTTGTACTTCGAGGCTTCCTTTCATAGGATTTTTTTCCTTTCTTTTCTTGAAGCTGAAATATGGTGTCTAACTGTAAGCTGGTATTATAATAGGTTTTCTTCTTGTTTTTGGCAATAAAATTATTACTTCTAGCTTCGTATGTGAAATAATTCATTCTTATGAAAAGGATTTTATTCTCATTATAATAGAGTTGTACAAATGTCAGTTATCTTTTATAATGCAAGTATTGAATCTTACCACTGCTGCAGGCAGCATAGCTGTTCACTTGTATGGATGAGAGAAGAATAAAAGAACATTTTGAACAATTGAACATTTGAACACATTGACAAATAGAAAGCCAAACAATTAGAAGAAAGTTGTAGTAATTAAGAACTTCTAAGCATTTGTGAGTTCTCTGAATATCTTTTTTTCCTCTGCTAACAACTGGTTACTTGACTTTGGAGATAGAGACCAGGTGGTAAATTATTAGAGTGAACATTCATTAAAAACTAAAGAGGAATCAAATGAGGTTATTGTGTCACTTAGGAAAGCTGGCAGAGCGGTAGCTGTGAGACCATATCTATGCAGATTCATTGGCAAAAATAGAGAAGGTGGTTAAACTTAAGAAACTAAACTTTGGTCTTGCATACAACATATACCCAAGAGTGAATTAACAGTTTTGTAAAGCTATAAGCTTTTGAGGAGTGTATAGTTTTATATTGATGCTCTAGGTTACAGCATGTTTTAGTTAACATGGGAAACCAAAATTCTAGGTTGAAAATGCTTAAGACTTGTTGATTCTTCATTAAGTTGTGTGAAAACTTGCTTGCATTGATAGCACAGATGTTATTTACACTTTGTAATTGTCAGTAGGGTCTTCATTGCAAATGTGTCCTAGTCTTTTTCATAAATTTGCATGAGTCATTGATGAAAATTTGTGTGTAGTATTTTTGTGTTCTTCATGAGAGCAGAGTGAAAAATGAGGTCCATTTAAATGTAACATGTATTGAGTTAACTAAATTGGCTTAAAGAAAATTTATTTGTGCTTTATAAAATAACTTAGATTGTGCCTGTAGGTATCTTCCTAACAGCACTAAAAGAACATTTGTCTTGTTGGCTCTTTGTTGGAGGAAAACAGGGTTTGATGTTGTGAAATCTGCCAACACTTAGAATTGCTTCGAGAGTAGATATCGATTAAATGGTTTGAAGGTGGGCTAAATCTAAAAATCCAAGTTATTTTTCAGAATTAATTTTTCCCTTCCGTATCTATGGAATAAGTAAGATGCCTATTTTATAGCTGGAGGATATAAGATACAGTTTTTGCCTAGGAATAGCTGAGCACAGTATAGGGATCATAATAGTAGCAAATATAAATTGAATACTTTCCATGCACTAACTGCTGAAGAGATAACAGGTGCCTTGTGCCTTGCACTTGTGCAGGGAGCACACAGGATAGCTAGGGACAGTCAGATGATGAATAAATCATCTATGGTTGATGATAGTAGTCAGGTACTGAGTACCATCTTTTTCCTATATAATACAGTGACTTTTTGTTTCATTCACTTATTAAAAATCCAGTTGAATTAAGAGTTTAAGGAATTATTTATGTGTGGGTTGAGATAATTGACTTAGAGACGAGTGAAATGTTTGTTGTATTCTGACAGATGAAGGGTAGTCAATTAAGTCGTTTATTATTTGTTTAAAGAAGCTTTTATCTTTTCCCTCAATAATTGTGTATTATGCTTTGTAATTTCAATCTATCTAAAATAAAACTGATAACTTGTTGTCTTAAATCTTTTTTTTAAATTGGTGCATTTTAGTTATACACAATACTGGAATTCATTATGCTGTATCATACATGCACATAACATAATTTGATCAATCTCATTCCCAAGTACCTTCCCTTTCACTTCTCTCCTTCCTCCCTCTTCTGTCTCAAATCTTGAATCAATCTTACTTTTACTAGTTGTTTATTAAATTAGATATAAATTACTTGACCAGGCATTTATGATCAAACTTGTATTTCCGCTCTTAGCTCCCACTGTAGCTGTCTGTATTTTTATATCCTAATTATATTGGTCTTGAACATGTCTTATACTTCTTTGCCTTCAGCAGAAGAAAAAAAATATTTTTTTCCAGTACAGGGGATTGAACCCAGAGGCGCTTTACCACTGAGCTATATCCCTAGCCCCTTTACAAGAAAGATTTTTTAAAATTTTGAGACAGGGTCTCATCAAGTTGCCAAGGCTGGCCTCGAATTTGTGATTCTCCGGCCTCAGCCTCCAGAGTCTCTGAGATTACAGGCATGTGCCATATTGCCCAGCACCTTGGAACATTTTTGTTGATATTCAAGTTGCTTGAAATACTTTGGCTTCTCCAACCTTTTCCCTACCCCAAATTTCTGCCTGTCCAAGTAATATCTGCTCTTTTTTCCATTTCTTTAATAAATATCAAGGCATGTTCCAGGTGCGTGGATACACCAGTGGATACGTCATTTCCGCTGAGGGTGGAAAATAAACACAAGTCTACTAATGATTAAGTGCTATAAAGAAAAGTGAAGTAGGGTCGAAAAAGTGAGCAATGAGCAGTACTGCTCTTTGACTTTAGGGGACATTTGGGCAACACTGTGGAGGATAGCAAATAGGGAGGCAAAGGCAGAGACTACCTAGAGGAGCCTTTTTCAGTAATCTGGGCATCACATGGTAGTGGCTTGGACAATGATGGGAAATAACCTAATTCTGGATATCTTTCTAACATGGAGGTAGCAGGAGTTTGGGGTGGACTGGATGTAGGATGTGAGAAAGTGAGTCAAAGATGATTCTGAGATTTTGTTCTGAATGACTAAACAATGGAATTGCCATTAATTGGTGTGAGGAAGGCGGTGGGAAGTTCCAGCTCTGATGAGGATTATCAAGAGTTTTTTTTTCCCCCTCTGTACTTTTTTTTTTTGGTACCCTGATTGAACTCAGGGACACTCGACCACTGAGCCACATCCTCAGCCCTATTTTGTGTTTTATATAGAGACAGGGTCTCACTGAGTTGCTTAGTGCCTCGCCGTTGCTGAGGCTGGCTTTGAACTCGCGATTCTCCTGTCTCAGCCTCCCTAAGTGCTGGGATTATAGGCTTGAGCCACCGTACCCGGCTCCCCTTGTACTGTTGATTGAACCCAAGGATGCTTTACCACTGAGCTACATTCCCATACCTCTTTATTTTTGACTGTGAGACAGGGTATTGATAAGTTGCTTTAGGGTCTCATTAAGTTGCTGAGGTTGGCCTTGAACTTGCTATTTCTCGGCCTCAGTCTCCCAAGTCACAAGATTACAAGCTTGCGCCACCATGCCTGGCTGGAGTTTGTTCGTTTGAGATGGGATCTTACTACAGTTTCCATGCTGGCCTTGAATTCGTGTTCCTCCTGCCTCAGCCTCCTGAACAGCTGGAATTACAGGCATGTGCCGCAGTGCCTGATAGGAGTTTAGTTTTTCACATGTTGAATTTGAATATGTCAACATCTTTTTTTTTTTTAAACATATTTTTTAGTTGCAGTTGGACACAAATATCTTTATTTATTTTTATGTGGTCCTGAGGATCGAACCCAGTACCTCACGCATGCAAGGGAAGCGCTCTGCCACTGAGCTACAATCCCAGCCCTGAATATGTCAACATCTTTTAGAATCTATTGTCTAGTGAGAGAGGCTTGTTAAAGAAATATATAAAAAAAAGGACACTATATATTAAGGAAGAAACAAAGCACCTTAGGAAAGGATAACAGGAAACTCAGTGTAGCTGGAAGTTCAATGAAGATTTATTTGAGAACCTGATTTGTAGGATGAGTAGTAATTAGAGGAATAAGAGGGAGAGAGCATTTCAGACTGAAGGAATCAGCACATATCAAGCCTGGAAATAGTTACGAAATTGAGAATGTGATTAGAACACAGAGAATATAACCGAGTGGAATAAGGAATAGAAAGGGGCCGTATCGTAGAAGTCCTCGCATGCCCCGTCGGTTTTATTCCTCATAAAAATGACAGTTCCCAAAAGGGTTTAGGTGAGGGGACAACAGGGTTAGGGTTGCATTTTAAGATGAGCAACTGGCTGCTCTTGAGACATGCATTGAAAGGAGGCAAGGACGGAAAAGAGGAAAACTTTTGGGGGGTCATTGTGGTCGAGAGTGATCATGGTGCCTGGATTAGGCAGGAGGTGATAGAAGAGAAGAGAAAGGATTTAGCATATGTTTTAGTCAGCTTTTTTGCTGCTGTGACTAAAGGATTTGACCAGAACAATTTTAAAGGAGAAGTTTATTTGAGGGCTCATGGCTTCAGAGGTCTCAATTCACAAGAGGCAGGCTCCATTCCTCAGGGCTTGAGGTGAGGCAGGACATCATGGTGGAAGATTGGGGCCGAGGGACACAGCTCACATGTTGATCAGGTAGCAGAGAGGCAGGTCTCCATTGGCCAGATACAAATATATACCCAAAGCCACGCCCCCAAATCCCACCTCCTCCAGCCATACCCTGCCACTTCAGTTACCACTCAGTTAATCCCTGTCGGGATTAAATCACTGATTGGGTTAAGACTCTCACCACCCAGTCATTTCTCTTCTGAACCTCTTGCATTGTCTCATATGTGAGCTTTTGGGGGACACCTCATATCCAAACCATAACAGTGTAGATTTTGTAAGTGGAGCAAATAGGAAGATGTTGAAGAAGGAGGTGTGTGTGAGATGCTGTGAGAAACGATGCGTCTCTAGATAAACTCACTGGTCAAGAGGCACCTTTTGGGGCTGGGATTGTGGCTCAGTGGTAGAGCGCTTGCCTTGCATGCGTGAGGCCCTGGTTCGATCCTCAGCACCACATACAAAGCAATAAAATAAAGACATTGTGTCCATCTACAACTAAAAAATATTTTTAAAAAAAGAGTTGCCTTTTATAGAGATGGAAGAGGAGCAGACTGTTGTTGAATTCAACAAATTCAAATTTGTTGAATTTGAGATGGCTGAAACGTCAACTTGAGATGTCTACTAGATATACAGATCTGTTCAGAAAGAAGTCTAGGCAGGGTGGATAAATCTGTGTCTTGACCCATATGCACATATGATATTTATGTGGTATTTAAAATGTATCAGATCAGGGGCTGGGGATATAGCTCAGTTGGTTGTGTCTTCCTCGCATGCTCAAGCGGTGGGTTCAATCCCCAGCACCGCAAAAAAAAATTTAAAAATCTTTGAAAATTAAAAATAAATAAATAAATAAATAAAATGTATCAGTTCATCCTGTGAATGAGTGAAGAGTTGGGGAAATGCCAAGGACCAAGTTCTTAGGAACTCTCAACACTTAAGGATTGGGTTATAGAGAAGCTAGAAAAGAAGAACAAAGAGGAGTTGTGAAATTTCTAGAGTGAGGGGAACTAGGAGAGGTTTTTAAGAAGGAAGGAGTGACCACTTGTTTCCAGTGGAGTGTCGTTTGGATTCCTCAGCATGGAAGTCGCGGATAACCTTAGCAGTGTCAGCTTGGGAGGAGGAAGAGTGGTGAGGGGCTGAGGTGGTGGTGGAAGAGTGCACAGGAAAGGAGGTGGGGGAGGGTGTCCTGTGAAGCCAACTCTGTCCGTGGACTTGGTGCAGGAGAGAGGCTGGTAGCTGGAAGGGGACGGACACATGCCAGAGGAAAGCTTTTAAAACGCGTGAGCCTGAAGAGTTGGGTTGAATGTTGATCTATTAGAGAAAGAGGTGAAAGTTTAAGTGGAGACAGATCTCTCTCAAGTGCCATCTATCCCATGACGCCCCCACATGAACCTTCTCTCCCTGGTCAACCTCCATGCAATCCTTTCCGCCCTTCTTTCATTGAGGTCAGTAAACTCTGTGAGGGAGAGATTTAGTTCCACGTCTTTGTATATTCCTAAGTATCCAACATGTTTTTTTTGAAGGACCAACTTAAGGTGGGTTCCCTCACATGCAAAAAATTTTGTTGTGGTCTTCTAAATAAACAAGTTCAAATCCATACTCTGGCACTCAAGTCTGTGACCTTCATAGTCTAGCTCCAATTAATCGGACAAATCTGTCTCCTGCTTCCTGTGTCTTACTCCAGCCAAATTGAACTCTTCTTTGTTTCCATATGGGTTGTCGTTTTTCTTTTTTGAGGGGTACCAGGGATTGAACTCAGGGGCACTCGACCACTGAGCCGCATCCCCAGCCCTATTTTGTATTTTATTTAGAGACAGGGTCTCACTGAGTTGCTTAGTGTCTCACCGTTGCTGAGGCTGGCTTTGAACTTGCGATTCTCCTCTCTCAGCCTTGGGCTGTCATTTTTCTGAAGCAACCTTTATTATTCCATTCCCATTTGTTTAAAATCTACATTATATGTTAAGTCTCAATTTTAGTGTTTCTTCCTTTGTTGATCCTTTGGTGTTTATATTTTTGTAACTCTTTCATGACTCTTCTTTTTTTTTTAATTTTTTTAAACATTTATTTATTTTTTTAGTTGTAGGTGGACAGAATATCTTTGTTTTTATGTGGTGCTGGGGATCGAACCCAGTGCCTCACATGTGCTAGGCAAGCACGCTACCACTGCGCCACAATCCCAGCCCCATCATGACTCTTCTATTACCTACTTTGTTGATAGTTTTGGGTGTCTTTGCTATAATAAAGTAAGCCCCATGCAGATGGGATCCCTGTCCTAGTCATCTTTGCATCCATCCAATATTTAGTAGATTGCTTGTCTCACAATAGGCTCTCAAATCTTTTCTTTAATTGAATGAGTAAGTGCACTTAAGTATAATTAATAGACCTTCGTTCTGCTACTGATTATAGTTGGCTAAAAGCTAAAATTATGCTTTAAAAAATATGCTGTCCTTTGGAAAAGGAACATCTTTTAACAGCAGTGTTTGATGGGTAGTTGACAGAAAATAAAGCATAGACTAGCTGAAATTTCCGGCAGACATAGCATTCTACCAAATTTGGCCACACCACTAAAACGTTGATGATTTAAAGTAGATTTGGAGGGGAAATTTTACTTGATCAATTATCAACCTAGTATTTCTCAGAAGACTTCCACTCACTTTTTCTGGTATCATAGGGCCTAATTTGAAAAATATTCCAGTTCATAGGGAAATAACCTTATTTGACCCTAGCTTTTTAATATTGCAGAGCACTTCTTACAATTCTGTTGTTTTTTGACTTTGAAGATTCAAAGCCAAAAGTGGAGCCGGGCACAGTGGCTCAAGCCTGTAATCCCAGCACTTAGGGAGGCTGAGACAGGAGAATCGCGAGTTCAAAGCCAGCCTTAGCAATGGGGAGGCGCTAAGCAACTCAGTGAGACCCTGTCTCTACATAAAACACAAAATAGGGCTGGGGATGTGGCTCAGTGGTCGAGTGCCCCTGAGTTCAGTCCCCAGTACCAAAAACCCCCCCCAAAAAACCAAAAACAAGAACAACAACAAAAAAAAACAAAGCCAAAAGTGGGGTTTTAAGAATTTTCTCCTAAAGCAGGCTCCAGTTAGGCTTGCAAGATAAATGTAGTATGCATCTTTTCTCTAATGCTGTAATAACAGACTCTTCCCTTTAAATAAAATGAAGTTCAAGCTTGAATAAAATCTGTCATTTAACATTTATTTTGACCTCTTAAATTTCCCTCCCATGCTGCTTGTATTTTCTGTTATTTCACAGAATTTGTAACATTGCTTCTTTCTTTTATTTTTGGCACATATTCCTTTAAATGTGGTGTTGAAAGAAGGCTGTGATACTGGGGCATCTGGATTCTTGCCAAAACCTATTCCTTTGTCTTGTTAAAAATGATACCTTAAACAAATTTAGGACTCACCAATAAAGCCCTAAATTCCTTTGTATTTACTTTGTATGTGTGCCCTCTCTCACTGCCTTCTTTATCTTCTTTTTTGTTTGGTAAATACGGAGAGCACAAATTAGTACCAGTTTAAGCAGTCATCCCTTAAACAAGCCTGTACTTCAGTGTCTGCTATGTGCCAGGAACTGCTCTAGGCCCTGGGGAAACAGAAAATGTACTCTCAAGCTCCAGTAGCACAGATAGGAGCCATAATGTAGGAAGGAACAACATACACCATCACGGAGACGGAAAATATTTTCCAGGGAGTCACTGCAACTCACTGCCTGGGAGGCTTTTTCACTTCTACCAAGATCTGATGTGTGTATGGATAGGTTCTTATTCCTTCTCACTTTTTTTTTTTTTTGGTACTGGAGATTGAACTCAGGGGCACTCGACCACTGAGCCACATCCCCAGCCCTATTTTGTGTTTTATGTAGAGACAGGGTCTCACTGAGTTGCTTAGTGCCTCGCCATTGCTGAGGCTGGCTTTGAACTTGTGATTCTCCTGTCTCAGCCTCCCTAAGTGCTGGGATTACAGGCTTGTGCCACCACTCCCGGCTTTTTCTCACTTATTTTTATGTTGCATTTCCCAAGTGCGTGTTGCAAGGAACATATAGAACTAACATAAACATTTGTGGAGTACTTTCGATATCGCAGATGCTGAGGTAATTGCATTATGTATATTTTCCCATTCAATTGTCAATGACACGTTTGCTGAAGTAATGTACAGAAGCTTTTTTCCCCCCTTGCACAAGCTTAATTCCAGAAGAGGCTACTGGGAAAAGAAGAAATAAAAGATCATGTGATTGGGGAAAAGCAAGTGCCTATAAAATTCACAGAAATACTAATACAAGAAGCCAGAGAAATAGGCTGCGAGGGTGATGCAAATCACTGGGCTCAGTTCATATTTGCTGTTTTGGTGTAGTGCCTCAAAAGGACTCTTATTTTAGATTGAAATGTACAGATTTACTTTTTCTTCCTTGTAAAATAAAAAAGATTGACAGGAGAGTCTGTGACTGTGTTTTGGCCCTGAGCCTGTGGCCTGACCGCCATTGGGATTTAGAGTAGTGGTGGCAGTTACTGTCTTGATGACTCAGCAGGGACCCGACTTACGTTTATAGTGTTGCCTAGGTGTTGCTTGTAAAAAGGTTCTTTCTGTCCTTTGTGATATTTGAGATCTGAGATTCCCAAAGTCAAAGCCAGAGGACAGTTGTTGACCTGAAGTATTACTTGTATTCTCCATGTAGGCAATGAAATGGTCCATTTTAGAGTTCAAATCATTAGAATTAATATTTCCAGTTGGCAGATGAGCTGACATATACAACTCTGCGTCTGGTGTTTTGCTGTTGGAGTGTAGTGGGGAAGATGGTGAATTTTGGAGCGAGTGAGCTTGTTTGATCCTGGTTGTACCCTTCATTTAGTGCCTCAGAGTCTCCACTGGGATAACAGTATCTTATCTCTTGGGTTTTTCTGAAGATTAAAAAAAAGAGTTAATAAAAGAAAAGCACTTAGAGTCCGACACATAGTAACCCTTGTGTATGTTATTCTGTCTCTGGGAATGTGGAGCTAAGGCTGTGCTGGCCCTGTTTAGTTTATATGTTCAACATATGTAGTTTCAATCTCTAGGATGTTATAAAGTGCAGGATCTGCCAGGCTGCCACTACACATAGATGGGGAACTAACTCAGGGTTAGTACAAAAAAAGTCCAAAATTAGACTTGAATTTATTCCTGAGTTCATTTAGTGAACCATGATCCTGTTCATACTTAGTAGCTGAAGGATAGTTAAATTGAATTAGCTGTTGTAGTCCATTTTCTTCAGCAGCTCTTTGTGGACTTGTAACTAAAGCAGAGGCTGTTATTAGGAAGAGTGTTTTTCTTTTTCTTTTTTCGATGAAAGCACAAAAGAAGTAAACAGTAATGATGTATAATATAGGATCTAGTGGTTCTGTAGAAGTACCTTTGAATTATGGATTTTGGCTTCTTGTGCTGCTGAATTTCATTCTTCCTTGATTTTTATGGTATTCATTTATAAAATTAAATGGTTCACATTTATCTGATGCTTGCTTTTTCTTTCTTTTCTTTTTTTTTTTTTTTTTGGCAGTACTGGGGATTGAACCCAGAGTTGATCTGTTGCTAAGCTATGTCCCTAGTCCTTGTAAATTTTTTTTGTTTTGAGATAAGGTCTAAGTTACCCAGACTGGCTTCCAATTTAGGATTCTCCTGTTTTAATTTCCCAGTAGCTTGGGCTGCAGTCAAGCCTGCTACTCTGGCCTATTTGATTATTATTTTAAGGCAAGTGTAACATGTGTAGATTTTTTTTTTTTTGGTACTGGAGATTGAATTCAGGGGCACTCGACCACTGAGCCACATCCCTGGCCCTATTTTTGTGTTTTATGTAGAGACAGGGTCTCACTGAGTTGCTTAGCGCCTTGCCGTTGCTGAGGCTGGTTTTGAACTCTCAGTTCTCCTGTCTCAGCCTCCCAAAGTGCTGGGATTACAGGCTTGCACCACCGTGCCAGCTTAGATATTTTTAAGTCTTCATTATCCCAGAAAGGGAGGAAGACTTTACTTTGTAACAGAGGCAATTGAAACAGGATAGATTTACAGGTTCCAGAGCCAACTGACATAGTGTAGATTTACAAGATTTTATATTTAATACTATTTAAGAGGTAAAGGTAGAGTCAAAGTCTCCTAATTCATGTTTTTCTTGACCCTAAGTCCATTGTTTTGTGTGATGCTGTAATTTGAACCTAGGGCCTTGCACATGCTAGGCAAGGCTCTACTGCTGAGCTACATCCCAACCATTACATATGGTTTAATGTTTAAATTTTTTTTTTTATAATTTTTTTTTTTTTTTAGTTGTAGATGGACACAATGTCTTTATTTTACTGCTTCGTACATGGTGCTGAGGATCGAACCCAGGGCCTCACGCATGCGAAGCAAGCGCTCTACTGCTGAGCCACAGTCCCAGCCCGCATATGGTTTAATGTTTAAATTTTTTTTAAAAAAACCTTATACCATGGTGGGATGGTGAGAAAACTTTAAACTGTTAGCATGGCTGTAATTGACAGATGAGAAAAGGGTCATAAAATGACTTTAAAATCTTTCATTTTATTATAATGTTATAAACTTGAAACTACATAATTTTATTCCTTAATAGGATACAGTGAACTGATACCTAAAAAATGAACAGTAGATTTTCATTTCCCTGTTAAAGCCAGAATAATAATCAAAGGATTATTGATAGCACTGGGTACTGACTGGTTATGGGTCAGGTACAATATACAATATACCAGCTTCTTACATGTTAGCTAAAATAATCCTCATATAAACTCTGAAATAGGTACTATCGATTCTACTCAATACATGAGGTTTAAGCCGGGCGCGGTGGCGCAAGCCTGTAATGCCAGCACTGAGGGAGGCTGAGACAGGAGAATCGTGAGTTCAAAGCCAGCCTCAGCAATGGCGAGGCACTAAGCAACTCAGTGAGACCCTGTCTCTACATAAAACACAAAAATAGAGCTGGGGATGTGGCTCAGTGGTCGAGTGCCCCTGAGTTCAATCTCCAGTACCAACCCCCCCTCCCCCCCAATACATAGAGAGGCCATTGCTGTGTATGGTCATAGGGCCAGTAAGTAGTAGATTGTGATTCCAGAGCCTGAATCTTTTTTTTGGTACCAGGAATTGAACCCAGGGGCACTCGATCACTGAGCCACATCCCCAGCCCTATTTTGTGTGTTATGTAGAGACAGGGTCTCACTGAGTTGCTTAGCGCCTCACCATTGCTGAGGCTGGCTTTGAACTCTCGATTCTCCTATCTTAGCCTCCCTAAGTGCTGGGATTATAGGCATGCGCCACCACATCAGGCTCAGAGTATGAATCTTTTTATTTTTTGTGGTGCTGGGGGTTGAGCCCAGGGCCTTTGAGTGTGCCAGGCAAGCGCTCTACCACCGAGCTGCACCCTTAGCCTTGCTTGGTAAAATTTAAAAGGAGACTAAAATTTCATCATCTCATCCCTTTGCAATTTTGGAGGCCTAGTTAATTAATATTTTATTAAGTATTTTAAAGCATTTCTTTTTTTTTTTTTTTTGGTACCGGGGATTGAACTCAGGGGCACTTAACCACTGGGCCACATCCCCAGCCCTATTTTGTGTTTTATGTAGAGACAGGGTCTCACTGAGTTGCTTAGCACCTTGCCGTTGCTGAGGCTGGCTTTGAACTTGCGATCCTCCTGTCTCAGCCTCCCTAAGTGCTGGGATTACAGGCTTGAGCCACCGCGCCCGGCTTTAAAGCATTTCTTTAGATACTTATTGAAGGAATCTGACTTGAACACCACATATTTTGATTTTAAAATTATTTTCCAATTTAGAAATGTTAGAGTGGTCCAAGCTCAGCAAAAATCACATATTAATTTGTTAATATTTTTCCCTGAGTTCGTTCGTTCGTTCTTTATTTTTTTTTGAACCTCCCCTTCAGAGGAGCCTACACTTTCCATTGTTGATAGAAAAAAAAAAAAAAAAAGCAAGGAAGTTTCTTTTTGTGGAGAGAGGAAATGGCTGTTAGTTCAGGACTTCATCCATATTAGGTATAAACTAAATATAGACTTGTAATCCAAGAGTGAAGTCACATCTATAAAGTTTTTTAGGCAGAGCTAATGAGATCAGCCAGTGCTTTTGAACTGGTCTTTCATTTCCTCCTACTTTTGGCTTACTTAAAAAGTTACCCAACTGATTGTCCTGTGGTCAGCTTGTCTTTGCCCCTTTAAAAAAACAAAAGCCAAACCATTTACAAGAAATCATTCTGTAAGACAAACAATTAAAATTTCTTTAATTTCTTGACCCTGTTATTTTGCCCTAATTTTTTTTCAAAGTTCGTTTTATCCTTCAGCTTTTGTTGCAGATATTTTTACCTGGAGGCTGGACTCACGTAAGAAATGTGCTTTACTTAATGCTTTCTTGAGTTATTCAGCTTTTGACCATTTGAGTTAGATCCCATTGTGGCTAAGTGGTAAATAGGATTTCTTCTGATTGGCTGGTTTTAGAGATTGTAGTAGAACAGAATGATGGAATAAATCTCCTGTTCCTGGCCAGAGCACATGTTGTTCTCAAATAAGGGCTTTGAAAGCTCCCCAAAGCATTCTTACTCACAATAACGGTTTTCAGCTCCGTGGCCCTTCTTAGAGCCCTTTGCAAGCTTGCCAAGACTTGCAGCTACTTATGAATGTGCTGTGCTTCTGAAGGGGAGAATTATATATGTTTATGGCAGATTTTATTAAAAGTAGTTTGAAATACAGCTAACTGTACAAAGTTTAGCTTAACAGATTTCAAGAGTTTTTTAGGGAGGTAGTTCATGAACCCAAATATCTTCCAAGGCTCAGTTTAAATATCTTCTGAGCCCTTCCCTGGTCTCATTGCTCCCTCAGCAGAGCTAGACTTTCCTCCTGTCTGTCTGAAGCAGTTGTGCATTTTCGTTTTCTGCTACTCATCTGAGTCCTCTTTTATCACATCTTTGTTTCTGGCTAGAATGTGAATTCCAGGAGTTTTGGAATTGGACTGTTTTCTTCTTATATCTCCCACCTACCACAAACCTTGATACAGGAGATAATTCATAAATTCAGTAAACATCTGTGTGGAGCAAATTGGTATGCATAGCATAGGAATAGAAGCATGTTAATAAAATAGTACGTCTGTTTCTAGTGTGGTGTTCTGTATTACTTCATGGTAAAATACCAGATATAGAGGTAGTATTCAATTTTTGAACTCAAAACATGTAATTTGGGTTTGGCTAGCTGCTCATTTTATAGCCATTGGTCTAAACTTAATAACAGATCAGTGGAGAGGATTAGAATCTTTAAATTATATAACTGGAAGGCCAGGTTCAACTCTTGCATTTATCCAGACTGATGTGCTTCTGTTCTCATCAGTAAGTAAAATGGGCATGTTTCTTAGCAGTGATGTCTGCTCTAGCCCACGTTTATTCTATATGCCAATGTTACTAGCCTTAGGCTTGAGGGTGAGGCTTAGACAGAAAGCTGAGACCTGAAAATTTGAAGTTAGAGAATTAAATTTTCACAGTTAGACATAGTCTATTAGCAGACATATATAGAGATGGAGCCAATAAAAGTGTTTAGTGATAATGGAGGTGTGTTGCCGGGAAATGAAAATTATTCCAAGACTGAATTCTTTGACTAAAAAGAATATATTCAAGGGAATAGCAAGTTCAAAGCCAGTCTCAGCAGCAGTGAGGCGCTAAGCAACTCAGTGAGACCATGTCTCTAACTAAAATACAAAATACGGCTGGGAATATGGCTCAGTGGTCGAGTGCCCCTGAGTTCAATCCCTGGTATCCCCCACCTCCCCAAAAAAGAAATATTTTTCAAATAAACTACCTGAAAGATAAAGAAATTATTTTGTTTGTCTTATCTAAAATAAAATAATCACAGAACTATACTGTTTGCATTCGACTTTTTCATTTTTAGAGCACTTGTGCGTTGAAATAAATGGTAAGTAAAAAAAGTTTCAGTAACAAACATGCTGTCTTGTGCTCTTCAGATATCTGAAGTTTTAGGCCAGGCAAAAAAAAGACACTTATTCTGAATAATACTTTTTTCATAGCCAAAATATATGAGTATGTAATTTTATTTATTTATTTATTTATTTTTGGTACTGGGGATTGAACTCAGGGGTACTTGACCACTGAGCCACATCCCCAGCCCTATTTTGTGTTTTATGTAGAGACAGGGTCTCACTGAGTTGCTTAGCACCTCGCCATTGCTGAGGCTGGCTTTGAACTTGCAATCCTCCTGTCTCAGCCTCCCTAAGTGCTGGGATTACAGGCTTGAGCCACCACGCCCGGCTTAAGAGTATGTAATTTTAAAAGAAATTTATTTGTAATATTTTTAATGAAAAATATAAAAAAATACAATACCTGAGAAATATTTATTTGCTCATATGCTTATCAAGTGCTAATATTTTATGTTAAAATATTCTATAGTATTTGCATGACTGTAATTTTTCATTGTTGTTTGTCATCATTAATCTGCTGTTCTCAGTCATTTAGAGGTCCAAAATTTAACTGTTTAACTGTTGTGATGTATATGATTATAGTCAATTTTCTGTGCACATCCATGTCATGTGGTTCTGTTTTCTAAAGTTTATCCTTGCAATCTCATTTATACTTTGAATCTTTATTTTGCCTTTGTTTACCTAACATGTATCTCTTTAAAAGAAAAACCTTCTTGAAGAATTTAGATTGTTCTACAAAGGGAGAAACTGGAATTTTGACTCTACTGCCAAACTCTTCTTGGTGGAATGTCTAGTTAAAACTGGTTTGGAGCTTGGTGAGCAGAAATAGCTGTTTCTCAGTATATTTGGGTAGCTGCTGTAAGCACAAATGGGGAAAGAGGGATCTTTCTTGAACAATTCATTGTTTTCTTTCACTCAGGATTTTTTCTGAATCTAGTTTATACTACAGCATGTGTATTTTAAAACTGCCCTCAGGGGAAATGGGCTGCTGGAGTTTTGACTTGACAGAAGAATTTCATCTATCCTTCTAATGTATTTGTTTTTAGTTGATAAACAAAGGAAGATACTGGCAGTTAGTACATTTATCTTAGGCTAGAAAGATTTTTTTTTAAATATTTATTTTTTAGTTGTAGGTGGACAGCATATCTTTATTTTATTTTTATGTGGGTCTGAGGATCGAACCCAGTGTCTCACGCGTGCTAGGCGAGCACACTACCACTGAGCCATAACCCCAGCCCCTAGAAAGATATTTTAAAAATGAAGGTTAGAAGTTGGGTGTGGTGGCGAATGCCTGTAATCCTAGCATGCCTGTAACCCTAGCGTCCGGGGAGGCTGAGTTAGGACTATTGCAAGTTCAAAGCCAATCTCAGCAATTTAGCAAGACCCTGGCTCAAAAAAGAAAAATAAAAAGAGCTGTGGGCGTGGCTCTTATACTCTTCAGATATTCGAATGGTGAAGCACCCCTGGATTAAAATCCCCAGAACAACAAAACAAAACAAAACAAAAAAAGAGGTTTAGACCATGAAAAACTTTGAGGTGCACTTTTTTTTGGATGTGACCTAAGTGAAAAAAATAATTATAAAGGGAGTATGTTTTTTTATTAAAAAAACTGTGTCTTAATAAACACAAATTAATATTCTGTATTCCTGAAAGTTACTTATCTAAATGTTGAACATTTACATTCTGAATAGTTATCTGAAAATATCTTGACTTCACTTCTGTTCTTTAAAGATATTTATATTGGGTACGGGTTTTGATTTTTTTTTTTTTTTTTAAGGTCTTTAAAAATGTTTTTCATGTTTTCTGGCCTCCATTATTTCTGATGAGAATTCAGCTGTCATTTAACCATTATCTTCTTGTAGCGTGGTACTTATTTTTTTTCTAGCTATTTTATTTTATTTTATTTATTTATTTTTTTGGTACTGGGGATTGAACTCAGGGGTACTCGACCACTGAGCCACATCCCCAGACCTATTTTGTGTTTTATGTAGAGACAGGGTCTCACTGAGTTGCTTAGCACCTCACCATTGCTGAGGCTGGCTTTGAACTCATGATTCTCCTGTCTCAGCCTCCCTAAGTGCTGGGATTACAGGCTTGA